>CAJDSM010002063.1:6295-17247 GCA_903981925.1 Ostrea lurida
CGGCCAGAAGAAACTCAGTAAGATCGATAAGTCGGGGATGAAATCGCTCGCTAGCTTCTTCTCTCCCAAAGCAAAGTCTTGATATTGTCTACAAACTGGGCTGGAGAGAGAGATAACCTTGTTCTACACATCACACTGGAGATGGTGGTCTCTGCACGAGGCATCTGTGACGGCAATAGATCCTTGGGTTGTTTTTTTTTTTTTTTTTTTTTTTAAATACAACTGGTTGAGCTGTGTTTGTTAATGTGTTCATCTATATATATGGCAATTAAATGTTGAAAATGAATTTAATTAGTTGTTTTTTTAGTCCCCTACCGACAAAGTCGAAAGGGACTTAAGGTTTGCACTCTATCCGTCTGCCCATCAGTCAATTCGGTAAATCAGTTTTCCTTTTCTTTTTTTTTCCTCTGCTTGCAGATATTCATTTGATGTTTGGTTTACCATACCAAGTTATAGATCAAGTTCGAATTTGGTTTTGATCCATTCACTTTTCACTAAGTTATGGCCCTTGTCCTATCCTGGCTCCCCAAATTTCTGCTTTATGTATGATATAGCCTACATAATGAAATTAGAATATTGTTGTGGTCCAGTAATTTTTGTAATCGGTAGGGGACTATGTATTGCTATGCAATGCTCACAAAATGCTTGTTTTTGTGTCCATGAGGTTAAGGAGCCTGATAACACAAACCAACACTAGGGGCACATTTCGCTACAATCTGATTAAAATCAAATCTTGGATCTGCTCCTGTAATATTACAATGCTACACAGAGGCCTGAGGACATCAGGTATGGAGTCACATCAGCACCCACTTTGCTAGCTTTGTGTGACTGGGGCGGATTAAAGAGACCAACTTTGCTAGCTTTGTGTGACTGGGGCCTATTAAAGAGACCAACATTTTTAGCTTTGTATGACCGGGGCCTATTAAAGAGACCAACATTTTTAGCTTTGTATGACCGGGGCCTATTAAAGAGACCAACATTTTTAGCTTTGTATGACTGGACCTATTAGAGAGACCAATTTTGCTAGCTTTGTGTGACTGGGGCCTATTAAAGAGACTGACTTTGCTAGCTTTGTGTGACTGGGGCCCCCACTTTTCTAGCTTTGTGTGACTGGGGCCTATTAAAGAGACCAATTTTGCTAGCATTGTGTGACTGGGGCGGATTATAGAGACCACTTTTGCTAGCTTTGTGTGACTGGGGCCCCCACTTGGCTAGCTTTGTGTGACTGGGGCGGATTAAAGAGACTGACTTTGCTAGCTTTGTGTGACTGGGGCGGATTTGAGAGACAACTTTGCTAGCTTTGTGTGATTGGGGTGGATTAGAGAGACTGATTTTACTGAAGGTCTTATGAAAGGACTTCAATGGTGGCATATTGTCAAATATGTTGACTTATGAGATGATAATGTCAACTTGTCGATAAAATTCTTTAATATTGATATTGTAACATGCAACCTTAGTTTCTTCTCAATTTAGACTGTAGCTACTTGCTCAAAATAATGATTCGATATGTGGGTTCTCTCGGCTTTATTCGAGATATTGAACAAACGATTGAGGGTAAAATGATTTTGAGACATGGTTAGATCAAAATGATTATTTTATTTTACCACGAAGCAATCCAATCACGTATAATTATAACAAATTCAATCGACTCAAAATTACTCACTTCCAATTACTCAAAATTACTCAATGTTATATATCTGCTCAATATTATCTGCTCAAATCGACTCAATTTGTATAAATGAGAAAAAACTATAATAGAAGTAAGGGTGCTAGTGAGCAATGTCTCATTCCTATCTAAAGTATTTAATAAATTATTTTATTACTGACTTTGATAGGAAAGACTTATTCAGTCACGTCTATACCTTACAATTGCTAAGTTTTCTCTCCTTACGGATGTTGTCTCGTCAAGAATGAGTGTAGACTGGCTTGGTTTCACGGTATTTATACCCTACTGCTTCGCTCCGATTGGATAATGATTTGAGCGTTAATATTGGTTAGAAACCTTAGCTATTTGATTGGTCAGTGTATTGGTAAGTTTACAAATCCACTTTCCGATTCACAATTTAATTTACATGTATATCAAAGGAATATATAAGATTACGTTTGATACTTTGTTACGTCGCCATTTTATATATAACTATGGTGAAAATAATACCAAACTCGTTTCATTACCCACGCCTCATTAAAATATGCGTCCTCGCATAAACTCAACATTGGAAAATTTATAAAACTTCTATTTGATAAGAGCATTTCAAATATCTACAAAATATCTATAGCTAATCAAGCCCGTATTGTTGCTGTTTCTCACAGCCCATTTCTTGCAGGAAATGGCAGACTTAATATGTTTTTCATAATCTGATAGGCCACTTTGGTGGTTTTTTCTTAATCTATTGCTTCAGGAATGAGACATTTCTTTCTCAAACTATCGTCTGTCTGCTCATAGCCCGTATCGTTATTCCCTGTGTACCCTTCTTCTAAACCAGAAATTGATCTGTTACTTTTGGTATCAATTAAATTATTCGAGTTTTCTTTTCAACCCGAATCTTCATGTGACAGGTTCCTGTCTTCTTTTGAGACGCATTCTGTCCACATGTATAACCTAGATTTACCCTTTTAACCACATCTAACTTTGTAAAGTTAATCTGATAGTTTTGCCTCAAACAGCAAATGGACCTCTCCAAAACTGTGTAAGCTTTGGGAGATTTTCCGACTTGATACCTGGGGAAGTACACATCAACTTTATCACCGGGATGAATGATTTCTGGTCATGCAAAGACTTCTGTCTCAGCATTGCTATGTGTTCCATAGGTTTTCTGGCCCCTACGAGCTGCACTGGTGCTCCACAGATTTTTTGGGCTCTTTGATTTCATGCAGATCTCACAACCGCTATATACTGTCTGACATCTCTTGTAACCCCTGGCCAATAAAATGCTATGCCTTTTTTACTTAGAGTCTTTGTCAACTCCAAGGTGACCTGCAGTTTTATGGTCATGGCTATAATTGAGTATATGTCGTCTCTCGCTGAAAAGCACAATAGCTTGGAGGGTGGATCCCTCTTTATTAGTCCATCGTCTACAGAGTAGATCATTTTTTAACCTCTAAAAGTGCTCTTTGGGGACCACAGAGACTTCAGCATTGGTCCTCCTGACGACATTCCAGCTTTTTGGCCTCACCTTTTGCTCCAACCAACTCCTTACTTTTGATTTTAAACATCGTTTTCTGGAGAACAGATAGGAATCTCTCCTCTTCTTCTAGTACGTCAACAGACATTTCCAAAGTGCTACACCCAACAGTTGTATTACTTTCTCATTGTACTCGGACATAACCCTACGTTTCTGAACGTTTTCTTGTGGCATCCATATATGCCCACTTTTTAAGAGTCGAATGGTTTTCATCCGCAATGATCATTTTTTCCCTCTTGACACATTGATCGTGCATTTGTTCTGCTCATGAAGCCAGTCCTAAGACTCCATCCATGTTAATGTTAGCAATAGCAGCTGTAATGCCTATATGATTTATCCCTATTTGTATGTTGACCATATACAACTAACTTTTCACACTTGCACCTGTGATTGGTTTTCGAATGGGATCCAAAAAGTGTTTTCTGAAAGGCTGTCATAAATCTTTTTAGACAAGATTGTCAGTGATGCACCGGTATCGACGAGTAATGATGATTTTTTCTCAACAACGGTCTCAAGAAAGAGTCCAGTACTCCCAAGGTAACCATTTACCCCGCAGTTTACCTTTAGTTTGCACATTGCTGACGACCCCTGATTTTCTTGAGCTCGTACTTCACTCGCAGCATTTTTAGATTTTTACATTCCCTCTTTAAATGGCCCTTGCCACCCACAATTATGGCAGGGTGATGTTTTCCTCCAATTCTGACGACTAGTTTTATCCTTAATGTGATAAGTATTCTGAACTTCAATTGACTTGATCTTTTCTTCCTTTTTCTTCATGGACTGGCGTAACTCATCAAATAGAGTGTATGTCGTCAGTTTCTTTTAAGTGGTGCATGGTCAGCGTATTGACATTCTGCATGTATCCTTTAGACGCTCGAGTTTTCCTCTGCCTTGAAATATGCCTCGAGTTCCACAGCGTGTCTAACGGCATCGTTGAGATTAACAGGCCTTGCCTGCTTAATACGTAGAAGCATTTCTGAGCTGACCAGAGCATCGATAAATTGGTCTTTTGACAGCGTTTCTCGCACATCAGCAGGGACAGTAGGGTAGGCGAGATTTTGTGAGCCGCCCTATATGCTGTCCGAGTTCTGGTAATGACTCGGACGCTTTCTGTTGTCTCTCCCTCAGTTGTATCCTATAAATGTTCCATTTGATCGGGAGGAGCAAAACGGTCGTTGAGAGCACGCGTAAGTTCACTGTAGTTAAGCTGCTCATTTTCGCTCAAATTACCAGGATCCCTGTGCCAGCCCTCGTAAGGACACAGAAAGATAGAGACCTTTTCTCCTCCTCACTCCATCGTCCAAGCTTAGCGCACGCCTCAAATGTGATCTGAAATCAACCATGGTGTGGTACCATCATAAGTAGCAGGCTATTACTTTTATACGCGTAGGCTCCTCAGTTTCATCCGGCAATCTAGATGGTATATCATTTTGAGCACGAGCTTTGTTCTTGCTCATTTGTTCTTTTCCGCGTTTTATTTCTCATTGTATTTATTAACGTATCTAGAGTCGATGCACAGTGGGCATGCTTTCGAGCTGCTATCTTTTGTAGGTATTTGCTCAATCGTATTTTGCATCATCTGACTGAAATTTCACAGATTTTCGTTTCTTTATCCTCAGGTGTACTCAGATTTGGTCTTGCAACAGATTTCATTGTAGTGATACAGAATCGCTTGCAGAAATTGCGGCTCTGATACTTGGCACTCGAGGTGTTGAGTGGTCTAACGGAGTGTCGACTTCGTATTGAGCTAATTTAGCCTCAATTTCTCTTTATAGTAGCGTTGAGCTCATCAGATTCATTGTTCAATATGATCCCACCGCTGCCACTCAAAATAGATATGTAACATGCAACCTTAGTTTCTCAATTTAGACTGAGCTATTGCTCAAAATAATTGATTCGTATTGTGGGTTCTCTCGGCTTATTCCGAGATATTGAACAACGATTGAGGGTAAAATGTTTGAGACAATGGTTAGATCAAAATGATTATTTATTTTACCACGAAGCAATCCAATCACGTATAATTATAAACAAATTCAATCGACTCCAAATTACTCACTTCAATTTACTCAAAATTACTCAATGTTTTATATATGCTGCTCAATATTATCTGCTCAATTCGACTCAATTGTTAAAATGAGAAAACTATAATAGAAGTAAGAGGTGCTAGGTGAGCAATGTCTTTCCTATCTAAAGTATTTAATAAAATTATTTATTACTGATTTGTATAGGAAAGACTTATTCAGTCACGTCTATCCTTACAATGCTAAGGTTCTTCTCCTTACCGGATTTGTTGTCTGTCAAGAATGAGTTAGACTGGCTTGGTTCACGGTATTTACACCCTACTGCTTCGCTCCGATTGGATAATGATTGAGCGTTATATTGGTTAGAAACCTAGCTATTTGATTGGTCAGTGTATTGGTAAGTTTCAATCCAACTTCCGATTCACAATTTAAAATTACATGTATATCAAAGGAATATTTAAGATTACGTTGTACTTTGTACTCGCCATTTTATATATATACCACATGGTGAAAAATAATACCAAACTCGTTTCAATATTTTATTATCTTTCATTATATCGAATTATCGGTATCGCAAACTGACATATTTACCCTACAAGACAATACAGTCATCTTGAATAATAAATTGACCACCCCCCCCAAAAAAAAAACCCCCAAATAATTGATAAATTAACCAAAAAAAAAAAAACAACTTATAACTAACAAGTCATCAAAAAGATCTGATAAGGCAACCTTATGATCTTGGTTAGTGTTAGGCTTGTTAGATCATTGTCGACTTGTCAGATCATTATGTTGACTTGTCAGATCGTTATGTCGACTTGTCAGATCATGTTGACATGTCAGATCGTTATGTCGACTTGTCAGACCATTATGTCGACTTGTCAGATGATTATGTTGACTTGTCGGATCATTATGTCGACTTGTCAGATCATCATGTTGACTTGTCACATCGTTAAGTCGACTTGTCAGATAATTATGTTGACTTGTCCGATCATCATGTCGACATGTCAGATCGTTATGTTGACTTGTCAGATCATTATGTTGACTTGTCAGATCAGTATGCTTGTGGCCCATTTTGATGGTGAAAGCATATTTATAGTTTCTATTTAACTTTGTTATTGGACAAGTGGACTAAATCATTCGACAAGTTGATGTAATTGACTGACAAGTCGACATAATTGTCTGACGAATGATTGCAGAACTACGCCACTATAGGGTTATCAAAATCACATTTTACGATTTATTTAATGCTGCTTTTTCTTCTGTTACAAATTTGCACAAATTGAGACAACATCCAGCAAAAATTCATGTATTCACCCTGGTATCTTTTTATTCCTAAACATATACAATGTGCTGCATGTTTATTGTCAACATATACAATGTGCTGCATGTTTCTTTTTTGTGGGTTTCTTGTTCGTGTGGTTGGTACGCCACTTCAGCGATGTGTCCCTTTCGAGAGTTGTGTGTGTTGATGATTCGTCTTCCCCGATGGAATCGTCCGATTCAGCTTGCGTGTTCTGTGTGTTGTGTGATTTTCAGGTTGAATGAAGAGAGAGTTAACTTTGACGGAGCCAATTTTTCCTGAAGTATCTCGATGTCCAATTGTTGAGGGGACGCATGCTACATGTTTCAGTGACTGGAGATGGACTAGTCTTTTCCCGTTGCCGCGAGTGTGCGTGGGGTCAGTATGGTGCCATGTCTGTGTGCGGCTGTTCCAGGTCTTAAAGTCTATGAATGGAAAGTTTTTAATGACCGGCAAGTTAAAAAATCTGTTCTCCCGTGCTTCACTCTTATTTGTTCGCTGTTCTTCTGATGTTTGTTTGTGTGTTCTTTTGTATGTTGTCGATGTATGTCTTGCTGGTGCGATTTAGGATTAGTTTTTGTAGACTTTCTTTGAAGGGTAATGATAATGTTTGTCCACTTTGGCATGTGTTTTTCGAGATTTTACTGTGTGTTTCGTATAGGCCTTAGCTTGCTTCTTCCTTCGTGCTTGAGCTTAAGTTTTTTGTTTTTGTTTGTCTTGGTGTTGTGGGAGGTGCGTGTGTGGTCTTTTTTCTTACAGGTAGAGGGTGAGGGCTCTTCTGCGGTGTGTTTCCCATTATCCACGTGGTGTCTGGTGTTGGTGTTTAGTCCACGTACTCCGGTATCTTGACGGCATGCGAGTTCCCAGGTCAGAGATCGCCTCTTTTCCTTCCTGATTGTGCTGGGTCTAGTGAGCGTCCTTGGTTCGTACTTTTCTTTGTTCAGATGGTCTTTCGTCTTGGCAGTTGTTTCCCATGTTTATTGTTTTGGGGGTGCGTTGATTATGGCGCTCGCTCGAGAGGATATATATATTTGGTCTTTTCATTTACTCTCTCTGTCAATTTCCAGATGTCGTTTGGTCACCGGTGGAATGTTTTCCTTGCCGGCCCCGAAGCGTCCTTGGGTAGTATCGGGGTTCGTGCGTGGTGGTGGAGTATTGAGTGTCGGCTAGGAGTTGACCCGGTGCAAGCGCTTTCGTTTTTCCCGGTCAGGTGCTGTTGAGTTTTTGTAGTCAACTTTATTTGTGGCGTTGGTTATTGGCTTGAATTATATACCTTTGAATGCGAGTTGTTAGGGCACTTCCTTGTTTATAAATTATTAGTGGCAGACGTATGTGGACTCCTGGTTCAGCAACAGTCTGTAGTCTATTGTTATACAGTGCTGGTGAACCATGATGGTGACAGCATGTGATATTATGTTACATCGGCTGAACTTTAGCCATGCAGTGACACTTGTGTTTTGAATTGTAGCGTTTGACACTTGATTAAACATGTGGCGAGTAAGGGATAGGCAGATAAGAAAGTATATTGATAGGTTTTTTGTTTAGCATAGCTTTGTGGGTGTTGGGTGTAGTGAGTAATGCGTTCCAGGCAGCGTGTGTGTTTGGTGTGTGTTAGTGTTTGATGCAGCACATTGTATATTTAACACTAAACATGCGATCAACGT
Source organism: Ostrea lurida (assembly GCA_903981925.1). NCBI lineage: Eukaryota > Metazoa > Mollusca > Bivalvia > Ostreida > Ostreidae > Ostrea > Ostrea lurida. Next base: position 14,466 of record CAJDSM010002063.1, read on the forward strand.
TTGTGTGTGGTTATAGTCATTCCGTTACACATCCCTGATGTGCTGAGCACTTATCTTGGGTAGTTAGTGGAGGGTTAGCACTAAGAAATGCGGACAGGTGGTATTATGGTTAACACTACCAATGTGCAGCGATGAATGTGGTTGTGTTTGACGTTACTGTGGTGTGTGTAATTCACAGACAAGGACGCAGTGATTGAACCTCGTGCGAGTGAGCACATAGGGATGTGTGTGTGTGTCACGTTGGTGTGGTGTGTGTGTGTGTGGAGTGGGTGTGTGTGTGTGTTTAATCGGGTGTCTGGGTGGATCTATTGTTTTTGGCGTGGGTGTATGGACTGCGTTAAGGTGTGCGTGGAGGGTGTGTGTTGGTGTGTCTTGTTTGGTTTGTGATGCCTGGTAACATGCAGCGATAGTTCGGGTGCTAGTGGTGTACAGGGGTTGACAGCGTGTAGGTTGGGTAGTTGGTGTTGCGGTTTCGGGTATCGTTCCATGTATGCCGCGTGGTGCACTGTACGTGGTGTGGGTCGTTAATTTTTTAAGAATTAGTTGACACCTTTGATATAGTGTTATCGTTACTTCAAATGGGTTGATAGATAGTAATTGTTAACAGGTGATTTTGAACTATGCCTTCTCCTGTGACATAAATAGTATGAGACAGACTCGGCTTTGATTCAGTGAAGCAGATTGTATGTAGGTATAATACAACTTGGCATGGATGCATCATTTTTGCCGGATTGTGTACACCTATTTTTACATTTGACGCACGGTTGTATATTGTTACACTAAACATGAGCAGCAGTGATATGTATGCTAGAGTGGTAAGGTGTGCCGCAGGTGTTTATGACCATGTGATATTAAGTTAGACAACCTTGCAACATGCTTTTGGCGCAGGGTAATGGTATTTGTTCACATGAAGCGTGCAGAGGGCATGATTTAGATGCTATATGATTTTAACATTAAGATTTGAGAAGGCAATTGTTTAGTGTTCCGACCACTGCTGAAGCAATGACTTTTTTAGCAACATTGGTAATAATGTGACACCGGTAACCATTGCTAGCACTTTGTATCTGTTAAGTACTATAACAATGATGCAGCACATAATGTATTTTTGTTGACCGGAGTATATATTAGCATGTTGCAAATTTGTATATATTATTTTTAATTGGGATTTAGTCATAGAACATGCGCACATGTATATTGTTAACACCTGAAGACAATTGCTGTATCTAATGGGTATTATAGTTTTGATGGCCAACATGCGATTCACAATTTGCCTGGTTGGTAATGTTGGACGACTGCTTGATTGACAATGCGGAGCACATTTTGTATTTTGTTTGGTTCACATTAACTCATGGGCAGCACATTGCCTTTATCTGTTGACATATAAATGCGCACATGTATTTTGGTTAACACCTGGAACATGCGCAGCCACATTTGTATTACATGTACATGGGCAGGCACGATTGTAGTATGTTAACGATGTAAAGCACTGCAGCACATGTATAGTATCTTGTTAATTGTTCAGTTGTTCACACTTGCAGCAAGTTTCGCTTGTTTGGTGATATTCAACATTAAACACAGTGGACGCCCTATCTGTATAGTTGTTAACAGGTGTAATTCTTGGTCGCGGCCCATTGTATCATGTTAACATTGATGCAGCAGTTGTTATGTATACAATGAACATGCAGCACATTTTAGTAGTTACACTGACATGCAGGGGCTTTTTGATTTGGTAACCATTCGCGAGGACATAGCGGGCACTTGGTATTGGTATACACAGGCCATTTTCCTTTTCGACCATCTGCAGACATTTTTGATCGATTATGTTCAAAGGCAAATGAAGAGTGATGCAGACATTGTATATGTTTTTAGCATTTGAACAATGCAGCGACGTTGCTATTATAGTTTTTAACACTAAACAGATTGCGCAAATTTGTAATTATCGTTACACGCGGTGACATTGGCAAGACATTGTATTATCGCAGGTTAACATCTGAGGGAAATCAGCACATTGTATATTGTTTTAACACTGACATTGAGATATGATCATATGCTTGTTTACATGAACCAATGCAGTACATGTCTAATACTCTTAAACATTACTTTGGCCCGAAAGCATTCTTCTGTATAATAAGTTTTACAGGTTAAACATGCAGCACTAGTGTATATGTTTGTAACGCACTTTGACCTGAGCACATTGTATCATTCGGTATACATTGAACATGGCAGCACCATTGTATTACGTTAAACCAATTGAACATGCAAGTACTGTGTGTTAGTACGCATTTTTGAAGTGTTAACCTCTGCAATTTTCATGGGCAGCACATTGGTATGTTGTTCGACACTTGAACATGCAGACATTGTACTAGTGTTAACACTGAAATGCAGCACGTTTATATGGTATAACTTGAGAGACAGAGACTTTGTATGTGAACATTTGAACTATGCGACGATTGTAGTATGTTAACTTTTAACATTCAGACTGTATTTTTTAGGCAAATTGAACTGCAGCAACATTGGTATATTTGCGTTTTAACATGTAAACATAGCAGCACATTGTATATGGTTACATTGGAACATGCACGCACCGATGTTGTTCTTATTCTTAACATTTAATTGATTTTTGCAGCTTTCATTGCTATGTTGTATAGACATGCATTAAACATTTTGCAGCACAGTTGTTGTAAGCATAATAGGATACCGGTGCAGCACATTTGGGGTGATAACGTTTCCGTTTAGACATTAATCATGCGAGCACATTGTGGATTTATGGTTAACTTTTAAT
>CAJDSM010002064.1:2636-23965 GCA_903981925.1 Ostrea lurida
TTTTCCTTGTGAAGCACAATAGATGGAGATTGTTCCAGATTTTAATTTTACCTCTCTTTACAAGGTATCAAAATACACAGTAACTTTAGTTGCTGAAAGTTCTGTAATTGTCCCAATAAGTCCAGTAACTAAACTGTCACTAAATTTGTAAACATGTTTGACAGGCTTGGTTTAAAGTTTAGAGACACCATATGAAGGTACATGCATTTTTTACCACTATCCTGTGCTGCATAGGATGCGGCACTACCTGGAATATTAATTAATTTTGATGCATTACACACATCACAATATTTTGTTTGGCACAGAGGTGAACCGATTGTGGTCCGAGGGTAGAGGTCTTTTCATTCTCTAGATCAGTGACAGGGATTTCTCATGAAAGACCTATCTAAAAACTTCATTTATAGAGTTTACAAAAGGGTCCGGTAAAGGTGGCAATCAAAAAAGAAATCACCTATCACAGTTACCTCTATTCCACCAAACTAAATGTTTATATTTTTTACACACAAATGTAAAGGGTGAATAGAGCTTCGGGGTTAACATTAATATTTCGTCTATAATTAAAACATCTATCCATAATTGCTCTTTTTGCTTAGAGTAACTTTCATGTTGAATAATGTCCTTTAAAAGTATCTTAGAAATAAATTTTAAGATAAATCACAAAATCTTTCATCGCCACTTCCATTCCATTTGTGAATGGTCTTCCCACCAACCTTTAATGAGGCTATACAAGTGGTGACTGTCAACTCAACGTGTCTTACTTCATCTTTTTCAGGTTTTAGAGATTTCTAGGTTTTATACCCGTCCGACGATGGTCACGAACAGATAGACCTTTTTGGCTTTAAGTAGACCCAATGTTTGTTTTTCTTTAAGTAAGGTTTCGATTTGTTTACGTTTCGAAGAAGTTTTTTTTATGTTTTCATTGACTAGAGAGTTCGAGAATACCAATAAGCAATGAGAGAGGCGTAACACCCCACGACAATCGTCAAAACAGAACTTTGGAATCGTTTATGCAGTGCATTTTCAGTTTGGGCTATGAAGCATTCAATTTGAGGACAGATGGCAGTTTTATGTCTATAGGAGGTATGAAAGGGAATCTTTAGGTAAACGTTTGTATATGTTTGTTGTACGCTAAAATGGAGAAAAAAGAAATATAAAGGTCTAATAACAATGACCTACATTTTGGTTTCAAAAAGATATAGCGTGTATGTTGTTACATAGCCTAGTTTGCGAAGATTATGAATCAAATATCAAAGCATTTTCAAAGCGGTTGACGTCCCTATTTATAAAGCAAACATTATGTCAGACGCCACCATTAACTTCCTAGATACAAATATTGGTAGCAACGGTTTCTAAACATGACGAGTAAGAATTGAAATAAGGGCCGAGCAGGCAGTTCCATTGATGAAGTGAGATAAATTATGATATTTGATCAGTTAATCGTGATATTAAATGGTGTATGTACAAAATGAAATCACTATAGATGATTTTTAGTGGCGTACCTGCAAATTCATAGGTAAAATGTCGTGAACTTCACGGATAATTTCAATCTCGAGATTATATGCACAGCGTGTCTTTTTTTCTTATTTCATCTTGGCTGAAATCCGACATGTCACTCTCATCATCACTGTACATGTTACAACTCACTGTTTGATAATTATCAGAATTCATTCCATTCGAAATGTTCATATTACATTTCAAACGTGGCATTCTCTGTATCAGTGACAGGGATTCCTCATAAATGGTCGCTCTAAAACTTCACTTATAGAGTTAACAAAATCAACTGCACTCTGCCATAGGACGTCATTTTTAACAATGCAGTGTTGGAATATAGTTCTGACCTTTTTCTGATTTGAAGAAATATTCCCCCTTGTCACCTTTTAAAGGTTCAGGTAAAGGTGGCAAACGAAAATAAATAACCTATCACTGTTACCTGTATTCTATCAAACTAAGTGTTTACATTTTTTAGTTTTCTACATACAAATTGTAAAGTGTCAAAGAGCTTCGGGGTTAACATTAATATTTCGTCTATAATTAAAACATCTGCAATCATAATTGCTCTTTTGGCTTCAGAGCAACTTTCATCTTCAATCATGTCCTCTAAAAGTATCTTAGAAATATATTTTAACATAAATTAGAAAATCTTTCATCGCCACTTCCACTTCATTTGTGAATAATCTTTCCCCTCATTATTCAAATAGGCTATATATACCAGTGGTGGATGTCAACGCCATGTCTCGCACTTCATCTTTTAAAGTTTTAGAGATTTCCGTAGCTAAAAATGTGTTACCAGTCCCACTCTGGCCAAGAACAGCTAAATTATGGTATTCTTTGCCTTTTAAAAAGAACCAATGTTTGTTTTTCTTTTAGTAAGGTTTCGAGTTGTTTACGTTTCGAAGAAGGTTTTATTCTCATGTTTGCATTGACTAGAAAGTTAGAAAATACCAATAGGCAATGAGAGAGGCGTAACACCACAAGAATAGCCAAACAAGAAGTTTTGAAACGTTTATACAGTGGAGTTTTCGTTTGGGCTATAAAGCATTCAATTTGATGATGAATATCAGTTATATGTAAAGGCTGAGGTAAGGGAGTCTATAGGAGGTGCAAAACGGGTTTTTTTTTACCGTAAACAATGTACGGAGAAAATAGAAACATAGTTCTAATAGCAATGATTTCAAAAAAGATAAAGACCATATGTTGTTATTTTGCAAAGTTTATGAAGCAAGTACCAAGACATTTTAAAACCAGTTTGCTTTCCTATTCACAAGACAAAATTGACGTCAGACACCAGGATTAACTTCCTAGATACAAATATTGGTAGCAACGGTTTCTAAACATGACGAGGGAGAGTTGAAGTACGGGCGGAGCAGGCAGTTCCATTGATGAAGTAAGATAAATTACGATATTTGATCAATTAATCGTTATATCAAACAGTGTATATGTAAAATGAAATAACTATAGATAATTTTTCTCGTGTACTAACGGTAAGTATATCGAGCTAGAACATGATTGGTGTTGTTTCTTGTGTATACACATTATATATGTCTATGACTGTAGAGCGCAAGTGAGATTCGAAAAAGGTACTGTGTTGACAATAAATCTACTTCGGTCTTTTTATATAATTTTTTAAGCCCCGTTTACACAGCAAGTTTTAAACACGCAAGTTCTGACATGCATGCCAAAACTTGCGGTGTAAACATTGATATAAGTCAAAGATGTTGGAAACATGTGTGTTGGACATAGGTAATATATCCTGTTCTAATCAACAGGTCTAAGTGCTCATGTCTTACATATGTATTTTTTGACTTGCTGTGTAAACGGGCCTTTAGACCTGTTTCAATTAAAAATAAATTGATTGTAAAGTCGTTGCAGAACTTCATTTCAATCAAATTTATTTGTAGAGGTGAAAGTGACTTTTAAACTGCATACAAAAGTATCATCACCAACAACTCTACCGGAGTTTCGTGTTATGGTGTACAACTGCGAACCTTTTCTTCATGAATATTTAATGACACAATTACTGACAATGATTTGTATAATTAATCAACCAGATCGTATGTGTATTGGTTCAATCTTGGGCAGGAGTCGAATAAAGTGTGCAATTATTTTCACGCAAGGAATGATACAACACAGCTTTGGTTTTATTATTCAAACATAGGTAGAGTCAAATTAGTGGCGTATCCAGCAGATTCCTTGCTAATGGTAGTGAACTTTATATGATTGTTTTCGCCAAGTATCGACATATACTCAACAAAAAAAAAGAAACGCATTGATTTTCAGTCTTTTCAAATAATATTTGAAGCAAAACAAAATGATCTATACACAATTTTTTTCAAACTGTACTACAGTACAAATCAGTATTGCGTATTAGCCTTTAACCACAGTATCAATCACTTAATTAAGTGTTTTAAAAAGTGGGTATTAGGATGGTTTCTTTGTAAAACCGGGGGTCCATTGTCATTCCCCTTTGGGTTTTAGTTAAGCAATACGCACTCTAAGTAAAAATATTAGTTTCCTCTCCCGGCAATCGTTACGACTGTTTTTACAGCAGTTTTGAAGCGGTTACGCAGGTGCTCAAGGCAATTTTGGCGGCCCTGCCTGGGGTTGTGACCCGGGGGTGTCCAGTTCTGGGTCTGTCATCTGTTTTTCCGAACTGATGGAGGCGTCTCTTCAAGCGCTGCACAGTTGATTGGTGCACTCCAAATGCAGTTGCAACATCCTGTTGCGTGGCTCCTGCGAGTAACATTGTTACAGCACGATTGCGCTCATCTGTGTTCAAGCGCGGCATTTAGCATGGTGCATGCAATAAAAAACTTAAACATGGGTTTACTTAGAGTGCTTATTGTTTATTTAAATCCAAAAAGGAATGACAATAGACCACTGGTTTACTAGAAATCATGCCCAACACGCTTTTTATAAACTTGATTAGTCAAGCGTGACGCATGTGATATTGTGGCTTAAAAGGCCAATATAACTGTATGTAGGTTACAGGTATTGAATGAAAAAAATCTATAGGGTCAACTTCTTTGCTTTCAAAATTATTGGAAAAGAGAAAATATGCGTTCCTTTATTTGTTGAGTATTTAAAAAGAGTTTTCATGCTTGATAGTGGAAATTTTGCTTTTTTACGACAGGGTAGCGATGGCAAATTGGGATTTTAAAATTTGTATTGATTTTACTGGTATTTACAAAAGATATATTACCGTATATTACCGTAGTAAATGTTTTTAACAATATTAAAAGAACGGCTTTTAACACATGTTTTACAGAAATGTCTGGAGTACCCAAAGTACCATATATTGCCGTAGACCCAAGTCCAGAAAGTAAATCAGTTAACTCTTTTTATGTTAAAGTGTATATAACTTTTGGACAGGTTACAGTATTAATGTCTTGATCCCCCAACAAATGTTTTGTGCAACATTTACTACTTACCGTTGCTAAAATTCCAAATACAATTAAGACATCAGTTCGAGCTCTCGCCGATTTTGGTACAATTCTAATGGGACAGAAATAGTTGATTTTGTACTGAACTATAGTACAATATGCTTTTTTTTTATAAATTCTTTACAGGTTGCATATTTAAGTTCGAAACCTTTCTCTTCAAGTTATTTCCTATAGTGTTGTTGAACTTTCCTTTAGTTGGCGATTTACAGACCGGTTCATAATATTTGAACTTCACAAGAGGCATCATACTTCAAATCAATTGTGACCATTATGCAGTGCACGAGTAAAATATAATATAAATTGCAAAAGACAAAAAATAATGGAGAGTCCAATAATTCATAAAAGTATGGATAGAAAAATTGGTATTCGAACAATTGGGATGCAATTATAGGGTCCTACCCATATATTTGATGAAATGGTCGCTATACAAACTCGGCTATCCATGACATGCAGTTTCTGAAATTTAAGCAACTAAAGTCACCCGACATGGACTTAGGCTTTTTCGTGACAATAAAGCAAAAGTTATTCACAAAAAGTGTCCATACAGCTTTTTACAAAACATTTTACATATGAACATGCACAAACATCTTTTACTAAGTTCACTATGGAGACTTGACCCACTCCACAGGAAATTTTGCGTTTTTAAGAGCGGATTGCATAAGTCTTTGCACGACCTGCTTTCCAATATTTGTTTTTTGCTTGTAGTTTGTAAATTAATGTTGTCAAAATGTATAGAATAAATATTGTTTAGACTCATTTTTGCTTTGAGACGTCGAATTTACTGTTATTTTGTGCGTTTTTTGCGCTTATGTGATTCTGAATAGGATTTTAATTAGATCCTTCTAGTACGCCGGTTTTGAGATATGTAACTTTTCTTTTGATAATTATCCTACACAGTAAGGTGCAAAAATTTGTTTACATGGGGAAGTGAAACGATATTCATCACTGCGAAAGTGTATGTACTCGGAAAGTTTTTCATGATGTTTCATCATCCGAAATTGGTTGATACAAAATTAAGTACGTGATAGGAATTTAAAAAGTAATTAAACAGGTGTAATTTCCAATATATCACGTTGGTTTAGGTACATGTATGCTATCCAGAATATTACTTGCAAAAATGACAGTGTTTTTGTTTCCGCCATTGTAAAACATTTCTTTCGGTAGTATTATGTATTTTCTACATTTACATATTTAAAGAGATGGCGCTTTAAATACATTTAATCGTCTTCACACTGACTGCGTTGACATTAAATATTTGACCAAGTGGTATCGTTGCGCTAAAATAAGTTTGCGCCAAAAAGGTTTTTATTACTGATTGCGCTAAAATATGTATGCGCCAAATATTCTAGTTTTACAGTACTCTGTCCCACTTCGGCACCTAAAGCCCCACTGAATGCACCTCCTACACAGAAGAGCTTGTATCTTGAAAATAGTGGATCGGTTGTTTTAAGTAGAATGCAATTTTTTTTACTTGTCTTGAGAGCTTCAATCCTATCTTTGATATTTGTATCTCGATAAAATCACCCATATCTTTAGAAATTATTGCGATTTTCATGTAATAGAAATTCAAATACTTCACCAATCGAAGCGTTGTTAAAGCCCCTTTGGTAATAAACTTCAAGATAAACTCAGAGAGGTTTAAATGTGAATGAAATTGTATTAAATGTCCTTCATATCTATTTGTAAATGTCTGTCTAGGTATAAAATAAATATTCAAAGGAGTTTTCTTTATAGGAGACCTATGTTTTGTATAAAGTTTATAATGCTTTCTTATAACCAAAATAAACCTCTTTTTTCTATCTCATTGCATTTCGAAACGATTTTTAATTAAGTACACTTTATTTGTTTGCTAAAGGATAAGGCTCACGAAGGATGAAAATCGGTCATGTGAAATGGTAAAACTGAAAGAGAATTTCAAACAATTTTTTTTTTCACAAATGATATGATAATTTATCAGGGTGTTAATTTTGTTTCTAGTTTAACATTGGTGTATCTGAGATCTGAGACATGTACGTACCAAAGTCCGTACCATTTATCCTTCTGGTTTCGGAAACCGGAAGTGATTCAATGGAATTAGATAAGTTAGGTGAGGAATAGTTCTGGTTCCAGCTGACAAAGCTTTGTAACAATATTGTTTTTGTCTGTTAAGGCTCATATCTACAACTGGCATTTAAACGAACTTGTATTAACTCCACATTTGGTATCGTATAACTTAGCCTCCAAACTGCCCTTTCAAAAGGACGAAATTCTTCAAAATCATTGCTTCGAGTTTTAAACACATTTAATGAGCCCAGTCAATTGGACGGAAGATATGAACTACCGTACTATACTGGTTCCAAAACTTCATAAAACCCCTTACAAACAAAGAGATATGATTGCTGGGATCTAGTAAATGTGCCGACCAAGCCCCTGTCTGTTTACTCCTCACGAAAATATTGACTGCTGTCAGAGGAGGCAACTTCAGAAGTATTGTGAAACTACTTTGCCAGAAGTGGTTGGTAAATGTTCAAGATGGTGGTTCTAAAAACTCTAAAAGAACTTCTAGTGAATTTGAAATCCCAGAACCTTTTCACATCGATCAACATAATCAAAACATATGACTTTTCAACACTTTCACTACATCGCCGCACGATAAATTAAAGGGCAAGGCTTTGTAACATGTATAAACAGTATGCTTCTTATAACATAAAAATGAAAAAGGAAAATATTCTTTATCTAGTGATTAGCCATTCAAAAAATTATTTTGTATTAAACTCCACTCCGATTCTACACACAACGCAGCTTAGTTAAGGTTTCCGCCGAGAAAAAATCGGCAGTACTGTACTAAATGTAACTCCAGTGCTTCTTCGCGCGTATCTGGACGTCACAATATGTAAAATTGCGTCATTAATGTTTACGTTGAACGTCATATCGTAGGGAAATGTGCATTAATATAGAGTCTCTTTTATCGTTATTTACCTATGGCTAACCAAAAAATAAATGTAATAATGTAAAATTTCACCGTGAATTATTATAGCAATTCTACCCTTTCCTTATTACTTTTACATCCACTCTCAAATTTCGATATCATTATGACGCAAATGTAATATCTACATTATATCCGCGACCTTGAAATCGCCCTTTTCTGCATCTATTTACAATGGACTCATTTGCATTAAAGAGGTTATCGGTCCTGTAAAACAATGCGCCAAGTATTCACAATACCTTTGCTGACAGTCAGTTACACAATTTTTTGGAATATAGGTTTCTGCATTTATTTATATTTTTGAAAAGTGTTGGGTTGATAAACTTTTTACTTTATTATCTTTAAGGCACGGTATCTAATAAACTGGGCAACTTGCGTAATTTGCGGAAGGCTGTCAATATGTTATTATTGATTTGTTTACCTTTTCAGAAAAAGTATTGCACTGTGCTTCCTAACTTTTCATGTTAAGAAATTCTATATCTTTTGAATTATTAATAAATTATCCGCTTTTGGTAAACACGCATATTGTGAAACTTTGGCATGTAAGAAGGGCCTGTTGTTGTTTTCCGAAAAAAAGTTGTTACGTAATCATACTGACGTCACGGGTAATTAGATAAGTGGGGAAATGGTATGATACCGGTCGCAGTCGAGGTACGGAAGTATTGGTCTTCAGTATGTTTAAGCCGATACAGATTTAGAAATGTGGCGATTGTGAATTTGAGCGGTGAAGTTTCCACAGCCAGATTATCACTGCATTTTCCTTATGGGAAGACCCTTAACGTAATTGCGAAGTACTCTGAAGGTTGATATGGTAAAGCAATGCTGGAGTTCCGTCATTGACAGATATGCTTTGAGTTTTTCGGGCAATCAGGTCTTCCAACAGTTGCTGTTGGATGCTCGAATGGGCTACTAAGTTGTGCTGCCTCTATTAGCTGGACCTATTTTATATTTCCTTATAGGCAGAATTCATTCAAAAGCTTCAACGAAAGAAGAATCTTCTAGGCTGGTGGCCTTTAATTCAACATTCGAATAATATTGACGATGTATGTATCTATCAAGTAACATGATTTCCATTCATATGTCGATCAATATATCCAACGAACTAGAAATAAAGGACACCACAGAGTCTTCCACTGTCTGCTTCTTACTTGGATATTTTATTGAACATTGACATTAAGCGCAAAACTAACTACTCAAAACTTTGATGAGGCAGAAGCGGACGATTTGCAGCTTCTCCATCGTTCAAGCTTCCCATATGTTGTGTAGCGAATATTCCATCATCACCTGCAGTAGGTGTGTATGTTCTCAAACTTATCGATACGCAAGAGACTTTGTTCCTGCGTATAATCAGGTTTTTTTGAAATCGAGGCAACTACTTACAGTCAGTTGTTGTTGCAGGGGTTTTCAACAGTCACGTTGTAAAGGCAGCATTTCGTAAATCTTCTATGGTCCGTTATTACAATTTAGTTTAGCCAGAATGATGACCATCAATTGAGTCAAATGCTGTCTATGGTGTTTCATAACCATTGTTAAGACCGTTTTTTCACACGACTGATTGTTGAACTACGGACTGTTCCGTTTACCTGATCGAGACTATGGGTTCACGGCGGGTGTGACCGGTCAACAGGGGATGCTTAGCGTCTCCCAGGCCACCTGATCGCCAACCTCTGTGTGTCCCAGGGCGTCGTCGTGAATTCGCGCCCAACTCTGTGTTTAGTATTATATTTTACGAGACTTACGAGATTGATCACTGGTTCGTGTATCTTTGCCTTTACATTTACTGCCCCAAAGACTATCGAAGATCATAAAACGCAAATATATGCTTTAGATCACCACATTTTTAGCTTTGTACCATATCATAAGCTATGACCTGGGTATAGGGATTGCCTATCTGAGTGTAGTAATCCGAAAGTCTTCCCAACATCCACCAAAATAAACTTACACTCTTCATAATCAACCAATCGTGTAGCTTGTTGTTAAATGCCAAATCCATGATAACTCTTTATATTTTTTAACCCGGTTTTGATGTTTAAAAAATTTGAAAGTTAATGAATTTTGCAGTAGTGTAGCGGATACTTTAAAAGGAAACTTGTACTGTCTCTCAAGTGAGCTAGCGAGGCTTTTCTGATGTTGATGTAGATCTAGAGTTTCTATCTTGATTACGCAAGCTAAACAACGGCAAGCGTGGTTAGCACCTGGATTGGTGACCGCTCAATGTTACACTTGAGAATTTTTCATTCATATGGAGACGTCACCATTGCCGATGAAGGGCTGCAAAATCAGGGTTATGCTTTTTTGAAGAGCAGAAAGGGATCTTTATTGAGCAACACTTACTGTGACACCGGGCATCGATTTTTGCGGACATGTAATCTATCAATCAAGATCTCTGTTTCTATCTATGAAAGTTTCCAGGGTTGCATGATTCACATCAATAGAATAACAAAACAAAAAGTATATTAAAAGACGTAGCTATCGGTACATTAAGTACATGTACTTTGGTTGTAATGAAATGTTCAGAATTCATATCGAGCACAACATTGGGATTATCATAGTTTTGTCAGTTTAGATATAATACGACGGAGGTTAGAATTTTGATAACATATTCCTGGTCTACTTCTTTTATTTAAATAAGACTTTTCAGCCTAATTTGTTCACTTTAAAAGACCATGACTTATCATATGCCACACTTTTGTATGAACATAACTTAAAACTGAATGCTAGAACTAACATACCTGTATCACAACATCCATGAACAATGCAAGCACACATTTATTGTGTGCATTTGTAAATACACATTGTGTGTTAATGACGTTTTGCCTCCACGAGAGATCTAGAGAGATAGAGACATGTTTTTTTTATTCTATGCCCATAAGTATTGCCTTCAAAATGCCACGATTAAAATTAAGCAGAAAAACAAGGCTACTTTTAAGAAATGGTAACACAACTCGTTTGGATGGAATTTTATTTTTGAATATGATTTCATATATGAACACCCGAACCTCTGAATCTTTGCACCAATTATGATTTTGGGGTAAAATGTCAGAATTTGTTTAAAAACTTACGAAAAATAGAAGAGTTATGATGAGTGAAATAATATCTCTGGATGTTATTAATCATCTATGATAAAGAAAACATTAATGTGTAAATCATGAAATATAATTCCAAGTCCTAAGGAGGATTTTTGGGCCACCAAAAATCACCCCCCCTGAAAATTCGTAACCATTTACGAAATTCAGTTATATTTCAAAATAATAAATCAATATAAAATATTAATTGTGATACATGTATCTTCTTAATGTGATTATGTTGAAAATTCACAAAAAAATCATGTGATTGGATGTTGGTCTTTATTGATTTGCAATTGAATGATATTACTCTCAGTTTGTATCAAATCACTTTATTTTGTATTCGAGAGAAATTGTAGCCTCTTTTTATAGCAATCAGCCTGTCTCCGTTGTTGTGCATTAAGTGTAACCTACGGTGAAACAAAGTTAGTTTGAAACTTCAACCTTCTGGGGCTTAAATATAAATGATATAGAGACATACAAAATGACATATTTTTAAAATAAATTGATAGATAATACTGACACGTGCTCATTGACGCAATTAAATTCAAGTAAGCAATATGTAATACATGTAATGATAATATGAAAACAATTGATAAGATAAATGAAAACATCCGATAAGCGTGTTTCTTGAAGGGTGGCTATGTCCATGTTCATTCTCTTGTCGTTTGTGACAGCTGTTGTTCTTGCGTTGCAGATGTCTAGAATGTTCACAGAGAGACCGGTGAACATTGTGCGGACATTCCAACTTTCCAATTTTAGAGCTGATCTCTTCATATGATTTATTTGTTGCCTTGTGCGAAAGCTGCGACATGCAGTTAGGATACTCCTGATCTCCATGCACCCAATGAAGAAAGCAGGCCATGGCGGGACAACAACTAATTGGCTGGGGGCTGCCCAGCTTAAGGCGGGCGGTAGTATCCAGTGTGATCCGAGAATCTCTCCCACCGTCGGGAGCAATCCCTGGAGCCACGCTCTACGCCAATTGAGCCATGAGCGAACTGGAGTGGCCTCTCAAGATGCAGATGTAGATGTAGATTGTGGGTGAATAAATGCTAAAATGTAAACCTGGGGTGATCTAGTATGGAGAACAGGCATATCGCCCTCTCCACTTCACTGATACAACAGGGTTGCTACAATTTGGCACCAGCACCGTCACAGGAGCTGCTAGCGCGAGGTTGAGAACAACGACAAACTGCCTTACGGATTCTAAACCCGGATGAACGTGGACATAGCCACCCTCCAAGAAACACGCTAAGCTGACTTTGTCATATTAAAAGAGAAATATTTCACGTTTTACTGGCAAGGGAAAACATCCGACGAACCTAGAGTGCGTGGAGTAGGCTTTGCAGCGATAAAAACCTTGCTGAGCATCATAGAACCAGGCAGCAATGGCTGACCCTCCTCCTCAGTACCACCTGCGGCCCCGTCACCCTTGTCAGTGTGTATGTACCGACTCTGCCATCCACCCCAGACACCAAGGATGAATTCTATGAGAACATGTCATCTATCACTGAGAGCATCCCAGTCATAAGCCACTCGTTCTCTTGGGCGACTTCAATGCCAGAGTGGATGCAGACCATGACTCGTGGCCATCCTGTTTCGGCAAGTTTGATGTGGGCAAAATGAATGAGAGTGGACAACGCCTGTTTGAATTGTGCACATACCACGACCTGTGCATCACAAACACCTATTTCAAAACCAAGCCACAACACAAGATCTTCCGGAAACACCCACGCTCTAAACACTGGGCATCAACTGGATCTGTCCTTGGGTCAGGTGTTCTGCTATCAAGAATGTTCTCCACACACGCTCTTACCACAGTGCAGACTGCGACACAGTTGATGCTGCAGGGTTATAACGAATCTCGTTTAAAAAGTCATCATTTTACAAATTCTACGGTCGCTATAATGACCTTGTGTGCGATTACAATTATCACTAAGTCAAATGTTGACTGATTTGTTTTCATACCCTTTGTTAGACTAAGGGTATGTCATTTTCCTACTAGATTTGACTACGGGTAATCTCGTTTACTTTATTTCGACTACGGGCTCACGGCGGGTGTGGACCGGCTCAGCAAGGGATGCTTTACTCCTGCCGATCCATGGCACCTGATCCTGCCTTCGCATTTGTCGGAGGTCCGTGGTGCCCTACACTCGATTTTGTATTTGTTTTTTTGGATTAATGATTACGTTTGACACAATATTTAACTTCCCTTCTTGTACCCTCCTTGGTATTTAAAAAATCAGAATGCAGCCAAAGAAATTCCATCAACCAAGTAAACAAGGAAAAGCGCACTACATAAGGAGGATGACCCAGCCAGACCTTGTAGAGCAGTTGATGAAGCCTTCGGGCAAGAACTTGGAACCTCAGTTCCCGGATACTCTGCGACGGAAACATGGGAAGCTCTGTGAGACACTCTGTGAGACACTCTGTGAGACACTATACATCGCACAGTATTGGCTACCTAGTCATGTGACTGGTTCAAAGCCAAGTCAACAGGGGCTCTTGCAGAATACAAGCTTACACCCAGCGAACTAAATCTGCAGATCCTCAGAGCTGCAAGAAGCAAGGCCCAGCAAACTGCCAGACGCTGTGCAAATGAGTACTGGACAGAGCTGAGCGAGAATATTCAGATGGCTGCTGCATTGGGTAATATCAGAGGAAAGTATGATGACATCAAGAAAGCCCTGGAACCAGTCCAGAGCAAGACGGCGCCTCTCAAATTCTTCACTGGGGAAGTGATTACCAACAAAGATAGCAGATGGAGAGATGGTTTGAACCCTACTCTAATTTCTACTCCAGGGAGAACACTGTGTCCCAATCAGCCCTTGACGCGATCAAATGCCTGTCAATCACGGAAGAACTGAATGCAAAACCAACCATAGAAGAGATCAACAAGGCCATTGACAACCTGGCCTTAGGTAAAGTCCCAGACAGCGATGGGATACCACCAGATCTAGTCAAACAATGCAAGACATTCCTCCTCCACCCTCTGCACGGTGTTCTTTGTAAGTGCTGGTTTGAAATAACTGTACTACAGAATATGAGGGAAGCGAAAATCATTAGTCTCTACAAAAAAAAATATAGAGGCATCTCGCTCCTTAGCATCGTTGGCAAATATTTTGCTCGAGTCATCCTGATTCGCCCGCAGAATGCATCTATATTGAGTCGCACTGCGGATCCGTGCTGAAAGGTCAACATTGGACATGATCGTCTCCATTTGCCAACTCCAGGAGAAGTGCAGAGAGTAACAGATGCCTCTCTACATCGCTTTTATCGACCTTACCAAGGCCTTTGACCTGGTCAGCAGAGATGCCCTCTTCTAGATACATTCAAAGATCGGATGTCCACCAAAACTGCATAGCCTGATTGAATCCTTCCTAATCAACATGAAGGGAACAGTGTAGTTTGATGGAAGTTAATCGGAGTCATATGAAATACACAGCAGCGTCAAACAAGGGTGCGTCTTCGCACCGACTCTCTTTCGAATCTTCTTCGCCGTCCTGTTGAGGCAAGCCTTTTGGTACAGCAACAGAAGGAATCTACTTACGAACAAGAACAGATGTCAGGATCTTCAACATCGCACGCCTTAGAGCCAAGACCAAGGTTAGTGAAGCCCCCATCAGTGACATGCTGTTTGCTAACGAAGCCGCAGTTACCACCATTACAGAGCAGGAACTGCAGTCGCAGGCCTGCAATGCTTTTGGACTGACCATCACTTTGAAGAAGACCAATGTTCTGGGACAGGACAAAGCAGTTCCACCTGTGATAACCATTGACAACTACGAACTTGACGTCGTCCATCACTTTACGTACGGTGGCTCGACCATCACTGACAACCTCTCCTTGGACACTGAAGTCAATAAGAGGATCGGGAAGGCAGCAACAACACTCGCACGCCTCACGACCAGAGTGTGGACAAACTATAAGCTGACAGTGAAGATCAAGATGTCAGTGTACAACGCCTGCGTGATCAGTACTCTGTTGTATGGGAGCAAGGCATGGACTACATATGTCAGAAAGGAAAGAAGACTCAACACCCTCCACTTGAGAAGCATCCGTCGTATCCTGGGCATAAAGTGGGAAGATAGAGTACCCAACACCAAGATATTGTCTCGCACTGGCCTTGCTAGCATGTACACCCTCCTCAGGCAATGCAGACTACGCTGGCTGGGTCACGTGCACCGCATGGAGGATGGTCGTATTCCTGAAGACGCCCTCTATGGAGAGCTTCTAATTGGAAGGAGGAGTGCGGGCCGCACCTGCACTTCAGAGACGTCTGTAAGAGAAATATGAAAGCTCTTGACATTGACCCAGAGACTTGGGAGAGACATGCAAATGACCGTAGGAGGTGTAGGAACATCTTGAACCAACATCAGAAGTCAGGAGAAAAGAAGCTGGTACAACAAGCTGAGGACAAGCGGGCTTGCAGGAAGGATGGCCACACCACCGATAGACCAGCGACCACCTACAGATGTAACCTCTGAGGGAGAGACTGTCACTCACGCATTGCCCTCTACAGTCACACGAGAAGCTGTTCTAGCCAAACAGCGAACTAGTTCAGAAACTAAGATGTACTTTCCATGGTAAACTCTGATCGACGGAAGCCTACTACTGTTATAATATACATCCTGATATGGTTTTAATTGATATCATCAGGTGGATTTAGAGGAGATTGGTGCAGTATAGCTAAATAAACCCCTGAAAATAACGTTGAAAGCCCTTATACACAGGTGCTTTGAACTCTGGGCTTTATCACAGACCTCTAACCTAGTGGCTCCCCCTTTCGAAGGACCCCCTCTCCCTCTCGACAAATCTTGGATCTGCCAATGAATATGAACCTATCCTCGGGGAAGACGGATATAGTAAGTTAAAATGTTTGGCGAAATACCTTGCTAAATTATGTACATTGCATTTTATCATTTTTTGGATGCAAAAGCTTAAATTTTAACAATGTGTGTATGAAGAATGGAACCAGGTTATCTTCTTGATATCTACTCTTCCATTTCTTTTCTATGAGACAAGGGAGACGATTTATATTTCATGACTCTTACATCTGTGGGGCCTTATGGGTGGGGCGAAGATGTGAACTGGATATGGTCCGGGGTAGAGGTCTTTTCATTCTCTGTACCATTGAAAGGGATTCCTCATGAATAGCTTCTCTAAAGACTTCACTTATAGAGTTAACAAAACCTACGACACGCTGTCTTAGGACGTCAGTTTAAACAATGCAATGTTGGAATATAGGCCTGATTTTTTTTTCTGATTCGAAGCAATATATTCTCCCTTGTCATCTTTTAAGGATAATCCCTACTTAGGAATTCTAAGAAATTTATGTGTTCAATTTATGTGTTCAAACTTTTGTTCTTTTTTTCTAATTTATAGCTTAATCTGATTCACTATGAAAGAAAATGTGTTTGCTGCCACTTTTTTAAAGATGCAACCAGAAGTATAGGTTAACATTCAAAAATCGTGCAATATAAAATGGCGAAGTAACAATGTATCAATTTGAATAATTTTCGTAGAACATAATTGAATAAAATGAATAAAATTGACAAATTGAATGCTAACAGTTTAGAAGAACTGTTTATTTGTAAATATGCATACATTTAATGTACATATAAGGAAAATCAATGTAGAATACACCTAAGGTAGAGGAATTGCCACTATAGGAGTTATTGCACTTGATAACATTGTATTCGTTATGAATAATTAATTATCTATGAGAAAAAGCAATTTTTCCACTATCGAAAATTTATCAATATATTTATTATATGCTGTGAATGAAATTCCTTCATAAGATATATTTCTATCATTTGCAAAATCTAATAAAATAAAGATTTTTTTTCATTGTATTATCGTTTTATTTTACTTTTGTTTATAACTCTTTTTTATTTTTTTGTTCACATATATCAGATATATAGTAGTTCAATATATACAAAAAGAAAAAAAGCATCTAAACATATGGGAATATTTTGAATATAAGAAAGACAGAGTAAGAGTATAAGAAAGACAGAGTAGGAGAAATAGTTTAAGAAATCAATTGTTTTCTTAAAATAAAGATTTTTGAAAAACATATGGCATTATATGAGGGTGAATCAACATTAAAGGGTTAGGTAAAGTTGGCAATCTAAAAAAAAAACACCTATCACAGTTACCACCAAACGAAGTGTTTACATTCTTTAGTTTTCTACTTATAGATTGAAAAGGATCAAAGAGCTTCGAGGCTAACATTGATATTTCTTCTATAACTAAAATTGCTTTTTTGGCCTCAAATTATCTTCAATAATGTTCTCTAAAAGTATCTTAGAAATAAATTTTGAGATAAATTAGAAAATCGTCCATCACCTTTTTCATTCCATTTTGAGAGTCATTGTCAGTTTTATGTAAGGGGTGAGGTAAAGGAAGTACAAAAAGGTTTTTTTTCCCCGGTAAACATTGTATGTGTTGTACGTTAGAAAAAGAAATATAGAGTTCTAATAGCAGTGACATACATTTTGATTCCAATTAGATATATAGACCTTATGTTGTTAGATAGCCTAGTTTGCAAAGCTTATGAATCAAATACCAAGGTATTTTCAAAACGGTTGACTTCCCTATTTATGAAGCATAAATGACGTCAGATGCCATGATTAACTTCCTAGATACAAATATTGGTAACAACGGTTTCTAAACATGACGAGCGCGAGTTAAAGTACGAGCGGAGCAGGGAGTTCCAATTGGTGAAGTAAGATAAATGATCATATCTGATCAATTAATCGTTATATTAAACGGTGATAGGCAAAAATGAAATCACTATAGATGATTTTTCATGTGTACAAATGGTAAGTATATCAAGCTTAAAGATGATCGATTTTGTTTTCTTTTGTATACACTACAGTGTGTGTGGTGGGTGTGTGTGGGCTTACCTTGACTGCAGGTGAAAGACAAAAAAGTTACTGTGTTTACAATAAGATCTATATCGACTTTTGGTCTTTTTACATCAAGTTCTTAGATCTGTTTCAATTAAAAATTAATTGATTGTAAAGTCTTCGCACAACTTCATGTCAAGCAAATATTATGTAAAAAATCAGACTTTTTAAACTGCATACAAAACGTCTCCTATCACCAACGACTCTATCGATGTTAAATGTTATGTGTGCAACTGTGGGCCATTTCTTCATGGATGATAAATGACACAATTACTGACAATGATTTGTATAATTTATAATGGTTAACCTATACCGTATTTATTGATTTAGTCTTGGTCAGGAGTCTAATAGTCTTTGGATGTTTGCACTAGAATATCATCCTGCAATTATTATCACGCAAGGACAAATATAACACTGTTTTGGTTTTATTTTCCAAACATAGGTTTGGTGTATCCTGCAGATTCATAGGTAGAATGTTGTGAACTTCAGGGTTAATTTCAATCTCGAGATTCAACGCACAGCGTGTCTTTTTTTCTTATTTCCCTTTGGCTGAAATCCGACATATCATTCTCATCATCACTGTACACGTTACAACTTACTGTTTGATAATTATCAGAATTCATTTCATTTGAAATGTCCATATTACAACATTTGAAACGTTTTGAGATATTTATCCACAATGCATTGTCACTGAATATATCAGTACCATCACCATGCTTAAGGACTGAAGTGGATAACCGAAATACTTTTCGTTCTATAACAACCACTAATTGACTCAGGCTGAAAATGTTGTCCCTATCCACTTTTATCCTACTTAGTGTGAAGTACTGTGCTTTATGAAAGGTTTTGCGAAATCTTAATTAAAACACGTCTTTATAACTTTTCCTTGTAAAGCACAATAGATGGAGATTGTTTTAGTGTTTTGATTTTATTTCTCTTGACAAGGTATCAAAATACAGAGTAGTTTTAGTTGCTGGAAGTCCTGTAATTTTCCCATTAAGTGCAGTTACTAAACTGTCACTCAGATTGTATGGTAATGTAGGACAGTCTATTTGAAGGTAAAGCATCCCATGGATAGACAAGATAAGAAGACATTTTTTCCACTCTCCTGTGCTGAATCAGATGTGGCACTACCTGGCATATCAATTAAGTTTGATGCATAACACACAATATTTTTTGGGCACAGAAGTGAACCGGTTGCTGTCTGGGGGTAGAGGTCTTTTCATTCTCTGGATCAGTGACAGGCCAGGGATTCCTTATCAATGGTTTCTGAAAAACTTCATATTTAAAGTAAACAAAATCAACGGCACTCTTTCTTAGGACGTCATTTTAAACAATATGTATTTAATTGCAGTGGTAAAATTAGAAATTCATATCAAAATTAAGGATTACCTCCCTCAGGCATAGCTCTGATCCTTCGAAGTTTTTGGCCCCAATCTTTTGGCACTACATTGATCACTTTTATAAAGTTTTACTTTCATGTTTCGGATTTCCAACATTTCGGTTTGAGCATCACTGAAGAGATATAATTTGTCGAAATGCGCATCTGGTGCATAAAAATTGGTACCGTATATTATTTATACAATGCAGTGTTGGAATATAGACATATTTTTCTGATTTGAAGCGGTATCCCCCCTTACCTTCTATTAAAGGGTCAGGAAAAAAGGAGCAATTGAAAAAAAATCACTTATAACTATTACCCGTATTCCACCAAACTAAATATTTACATGTTTTAGTTTTCTACAACCTTTTGCAGTGCCTCAGTGGTAAAGCTCTCGCCTTGTGATCGGGAGGTCATGCGTTGGAGACCCTGCTCGCAAATGGCTACGTCAATCCTAACACGTTAAAATACCTGTATGTAGTGATTGTTTCTTCGTCAAGATCTCGGCATTTAGAAGTGAGAATCAATTTTTGATATGACTTTAAAAACGGAGGTCCCGTGTTGCAACAGATGTGGTACGCAAAAGAACCGTCACTGCTAAAAGCTAAGCTGTCTGCTGTGTTTCATAGGCCATTGTTAATCGTTTTTTTCACACATGAATTTTGACTACGATTGTTCCCTTTACTACCTGATCAAAGACATAGGGCTCACATCTTGTTGTGACGGTTCACAGGGGATTCCTTACCTCCTTCCTAGGCACCTGATGCACGGTGGTTGTGTGTTTGCAGGTCGTGTTTGCCCAAGTCTTAATTTGTATTCTATTGTAGGGATTTAAGAGATTGATCACTGTTCGTAATCTTTGCCTTTACATAGGTCTGAATTTGGAGCCCTTCACCGGCCAATGTGACGTCTCAATATGAGTGAAATATTCTCAACGTGACAAAAACAAAGAACAAATCAAAATAGTTTTCTAAACACAAATTGTAACGTGTTAAAGAGCTTCGAGGTTAACATTTAGATTTCGTCTATAATTAAAACACCTGCGATCATGATTGTTTTTTTAGTTTCAGAGTAACTTTCATCTTCAATAAGATTCTCTAGAAGTATCTTAGGGATAATTTTTAATATAAATTAAAAGAAATTTCATCGCCACCTCCACTCCATTTGTGAATGGCCTTCCATCAACTTTTAAAGAGGCTATACCAGTGGTTGTCAACGCCTACTACTCGTCCTTCATTTGTTCAAGTTTTAGAGATTTCCGTGGCTAAAAAGGTTTTACCCGTCCGACTCTAGCCAAGAACAGCTAAAATATGGTCTTCTTTCAGTTTAAAAATAACAAGTGCTTGATTTTCTTTAAGTACGGTTTCAAGTTGTTTACGTTTCGAAGAGGGTTTTTATGTTTTCATTTACTGGAGAGTTCAATAGGCAATGAGAGAGGCGTAACACCACAACAATGATAAAATCAGAAGTTTTGAATCGTTTATACAGTGGAGTTTCAGTTTGTGCTATGAAGCATTCAATTTGAGGATGAATATCAATTTTATGTAAGGGGTGGGGTAAAGGAGTCTATAGGAGGTTCAAATTGAGGTTGTTTGTGCTTGGTGTACTCTAAAACGGAGAAATAAAGAAGTGTAGAATTCTGATAGCAATGATCTACATTTTGATTTCAAAAATATATATTACTTATGTGGTTATTTTGTGAAGTTTAAGAAGCAAAACAAAAAGGACGTCAGACACCAATGCACCTAAATGCAGGTATTGGTAGCAACGGTTTCTAAACACGACAACTGAGAGTTGAAGTACGAGCGTAGCAGGCAGTTCTATTTGATGAAGTAAGACAAATTACGATATTTGATCAATTAATCGTGATATCAAACAGAGTAGATGTAAAATGAAATCACTATAGATTATTTTTCTCGTGTACTAACGGTAAGTATATCGAGCCAGAACATTGGAAAAATAATCTTATATCTCATTTTCTTCAATATAAAAAGATTGATAAAAGTTTCATAAAAAACCGCTCATTATACTTAATATTAATTTCATCGTTTTCAGTAGTTAAAG
>CAJDSM010002065.1:1427-16392 GCA_903981925.1 Ostrea lurida
GTCCATGTTTAATGTACACTCCATGGCGTGCTGGCATATAGGCAACTACATGTACATGTACGCGCCTGGATTTGAAAGCTATTTCGCAATGTAAAACCTAGCATAAAACACGAACGTTGACTCACCCTGTACATGTACACACCCTGTAGACGCATTCACGAGTCAGTACAAAATGTAAAATAAATCACAAAGTATAGGTCTAACACACAACACGTGCAGATTAAAGACAAACCACATGAAAACATTACCGAACGAAAATATTCCCAATATCTACATATGTACAAATGTTTTGGCCTGAGACAGAATCTCTGCTTGTTGTGGAGACCCGGGTTAGAATAGGTCCTCCGTACCCCCTTGCGTGTTGTAAGAGGCGACTAAATGGAGCGGTAATTCGAATGAGACCGGAAAAAACCGAGGCCCCGTGTCACAGCAGGTGTGGCACGATAAAGATCCCTCCCTGCTCAAAGGCCGTCGAGCACAGGCTTAAATTGTGCAGTCCTTCACTGGCAATACCGCAATGGTGACATCGCCATAGGAATGAAAAGGTTTCAAACGGGACGTTAAACAATATGCATGTACAATGAATCGATCAAGTTTCTTTATTCACTCACACCATCAATAATTGGTACAAGAGGTCATACATGTATGATATATTACAATGGAAAAACAGAAGAGACATTTTCAGTTAAAGACAACAAAAAGGTGTAGAATAGGCCTTCAAAACAGTTGTTACAATAGGTAGGTTAGCAGTGATCACGGAACACTAACTGGGGTCATACGTTTCGGTAGTTGAGACAAACAACGGTGTCCCCGGTAGTAGATAGTTCAAGCAACAACGGTAATCGATAGTCTGGACAAACAGCAACAGCGGTACCCGATAAGCGTGGTGCTTGAAATTTACTTAACATTTTATATTTTAACAGTATTTTAAAATAAAAATCATGGGTAATTATTTACGGCACTTTGGCGCTTAGAATCATTATTGCGTCATATTATTCCCTAATCTCCCCCCCCCCCCCCCAGTGTATTATTCCGTATATCATTATTCATGGATCTCCGAACGTCATTCCTATATACATTTCCGTCACTTTCTTCTTCTTTTTTTTAATTCTGAGTGGCGAGTTATATTTAATTTTTCGGTGACCAGTTTAAAGTAAGAAAAACGCTTGGCCGAAACAGTCTGACATATTCTGCGCACTTAGTGACAACGCTGGAACCCAAATTGCACAAAATTAAACATATTTTACGATTAAAACTTTCAAGAGAAATATTTATTTCATAACATGCATGTCTTATACATTAGTACACCCGCTTTCCTTTTTAGACTTCAAAGGGAATACAAGTAGTCTTTTGTATAGATTTGCACTAAACGTGAATCTCTCAAAATTCATAAATATTGGAACACGGCAAAATAAATCAAATTTGGTAAAAATATTACGGTGACATTGTGTGCCAAAATTGGAATCATTTCGTGAACCTGTACTTCTCACGAAAATGCGATCTCGTCTGATTTTTTACACGGAACCGTAGTTTTAAAAGTGAGTTGAAATTTTAGTACCACACGGCGTCCTAACAGTCCCTGTTCTCTCACTGTGTTGCTCCGGATCACATAAACTTTAATGTCTTTCGTAATAGTTTGTCAGAATACATGAACATTAATCGCGGTTCACAAAGTCAAATGATAAATAATGTAAAAAGTTATTTTTATTCTTTTATACGAAAATTAAATTTGAAACAGTTTGTGATTTCATAAATCACTTTACCAACACATTTTGAATAAAAGAACTCGGGTCTTAAGAGGAACAAAATGGAAGCAAATACTTCAAATTTCATGAAATGCTACGAAAATCATTGGTAAGTAAGAACTTTCAATGCAAAAGAGAAAAAAAGTAAGTTCTTGTTTTAAGCTGTTGACCCTAATCAAACAATCGAACAACATAGTGACGTTAGGATAGCATAGTTGTGTATAATAGCTATCATGTCTGTTGTTTTTAACCAAACGAATTTATGAACAGTTTAGGAGTGATTTTTTTTGCAATGATTTTGGATATTATTTTCAAGATGTACAAATATGTACCTTTTCAGTGCTTTCTAGTATTTTGAAACACCCATATCCTGAACAAGAAATAATCCAAGTCTCTCAAAGATCCCATAATGCCTTGCATGCTTCACTGACTACGGGTTTTCGACCAGATTTAAAAAAATAAATTGTGTAGCAGTAAGGTACCCAAGATATCCACTGAGCAATTGTTTTTTTTTTCTATCAAAGCGTTCAAAGTGTTTTTTTACAGGAAAATAAAGGCCCTTCCGCTTCCTGCTAGGGGTCAAGACGGTGGGTCTAGTACCCTGTATCCAGCAAGAGCAAATACGGGGTCAGAGTATGACGTCATCGGCGAACATGGGAAAAAGAGAACGTGATAGTCTAATCATTATTTAGATACACCTCGTGAGGGACCAGACAAATATTTTGTAGCGGTTTGATAGACATCCCAGTGTTGGTGCGATAAACTCGTAAAACCCCCACAGATAATTAATCATATCGAAATTATATGATTATTCTTAATGCAGCCGCCCGTGCGCCCTCACGCTGATGGGAGTTGGTCTTGGCCTATTCGTTTGATGTGATTGGTTATTGGGATTTTATACGCCGATCAGTAGCAATTCCACAGCACATAAGTTGCAGTACAAAAGCTGGCGCTATTTTATGAGACGTTATTGAACGTGTAGTCGACTTCTGAAACGCTAATGAAACAGAAATCAGCAGAGCTATTTCATTCGTACCTCATGAAATGGCTTTGACAGATTAATGTAATCGCGATTTGGCTGTTTAATTTAGCGGTTATATCATATTAGTGCTATTCCATCTAACCTATTGATTCCCGGCCACAACACTCAGATATCGGGCTGAAAACATACTCAAGTAAGTCAAGAGCCTTTTTTCTTTCATTTATATTTTATCATTTTCCCCCCATATTTGTATTTTTCATTCATTTATATTTAAATTTATTATTTTTTCCCCATTTTTGTATTTTTCATATTGTACACGTGTGATCGACTATCAGCTCGTTGAAACCTTTGCAAGATAATTCTTCAGCTTAATTCCGTTGTTTTTCCTGACGCATCCCTTTGTTTATAAATCTGTTATCTGTAGTA
This sequence comes from Ostrea lurida, assembly GCA_903981925.1. Lineage (NCBI taxonomy): Eukaryota > Metazoa > Mollusca > Bivalvia > Ostreida > Ostreidae > Ostrea > Ostrea lurida. Next base: position 4,581 of record CAJDSM010002065.1, read on the forward strand.
CCCTCCGCTTTGTTACAAACCATGCTTTTGGATCATTTACTCCAAGAATTAAAATCTAGAGGAAGTTATGTCCATGAGTTACTAATGAGCCTGGAACAGTATGACATTTAACTTCGGACTGAACAAAGTCCAGCTTTTTGCTACCCTTTTTAATTCAAAGATACAGAAAACAATTCAGTCTATCTGGTAGGATGTTTTTGCAGTATCTTCCTAGTTCCAAAGCTAAGTTACTACGACTTGTACATTAAGGAAGATATAAAAAGCTCCTAAAGATTTAAAATCCTGTAGGAGAAATGGGGGGATTTTATCCTATCCAAAATCCTATCATTATCTATGGGAGAAAAAAATCCTATTAGGAAAAAAAACTGCAATGTGTTTCATAGGAAATTAATCCTAACAGAAAATGAAATTAGAATTAATGGTCCAGATAAATACTAGTCCTCACTAATACAATAATTGATTGGTTTATATCCTATGTTGTTCTACTAAAATGGATAAGTATCCATTGGATTTTTTAATTTGAGAACATTTAATTCTATTCATTTTCTATAGATTAATTATCCTAATCGAACAATCAAATAGGATTTTTTCCCTATACGGATTTTTTCTCCCATAGGAATAATGATAGATTTTGATAGGAATAAAAAATCCACCCATCTCCTACAGGATTTTTATTTTCAGGAATTATAAATCTCTTAATGTACAAAGATCGTACGTAAACTTTTAGCCTTTGAACTAGGAAGATACTGCAAAAAAAATCCTACCAAGATAGACTGAATTGTTTTCTCTGTAATCTTTGATAAAAAATGGTAGCAAAAAGGTCTGACTTGGTCATGTCCGAAGTTAAATGTCGCACTGTTCTGGGTGTAAAATGATATGATGGCTAAGTTTACCTGGGACACATTTTGTTAAATATTTTACTATTTATAATACAAAAAAAGGATTAGACAACAGGTATTGTCTATATAAGCCCTCTCCATATAAATACATGACAGATTTTGTTGGTAGGTATTTGAAAAATTAAATGGGATGTTATTTCTTAAATGACTATTTTACTTCCAAAATGTTTATAAGTTGTGATTTATTTTAAATGTTCATGAATGATTCGTGAAAAAGCGATAGGTAAATTCAAATAAAACATGTCAATGATTACGGTCTTTCTCCCCATTTTTTTTTAATTTGAGTTACTGCCAATACGTACAATGATCAGTTGTGAAGCACAAGAAATAACTAATTTAAGAGTCCTACTGTGCGGCAATTCACGTAATCCGGAAACTCGATAAGAATGTCATGCAAATCATATTTTATCCTTGATATATTAGTATATACCCCTTTACTGCCTTGCATGTTTGAATTATAAAAATGATATTTCATTTACAAGCTTTTTTTCATTTGAGAGTTTAATGTGTGAATTTTGATATGGGAATATTAAACCTGTTACATGAACATTTATCGACAGTGTGGAAGAGTCGTGTTGTTTATATACTGAAGACCCGTTAACAAATACTGAAACTTTCCATGCTTTTGCCTTTGATTATGTTTTAATTTATAACGAGTCATTCTCATATGAATGCGTATGAATCTTAATATGTAAGAAATAATGTTATTTTTATGATACCGCGATGCTTGAAGTCTGCGCACTAGTTTATCTTGCGGATGCACGTGGTCTTGTTTTACCTACGCCGTACAATAGATACCCAGTGAACATAGGACAAAAGTTTGGGAACTGCCCAGGTCAATTATCAAATTATCGGGAGAACTTCGGTTGATTTGACAAGACAAAAGTTGAGTCTTGTAGAGAAGTCAATTTTAGTGCTATAGGTAATACTTGGCGTCTTTACAGTCCGTAGGTTTGTTGCGCAATGTTCCACAATGTCTTTTGGCTGTGTTTCGATAGCCAAACGCATTTCGTACGATATCGTGGGCAGCTAATCCCTAAAATTTCGCAGAAATTGTCGACAAATAGGACAATTTATGCATGAGATTGTTTGCGATTACTAAGTATCACTATGTTGACTGATTGTGTTCATACCCTTTGTTAGACTGTCATTTTCCTACTAAATTGACTACGGGTAATCCGTTTACTATATTTCGATTACGGGCTCACGGCGGGTGTAACCGGTCGGCAGAGGATGCTTGCTCCTCCGTGGCACCTGATCCTACCTTCGCTTATGTCGGAGGTCCGTGTTGCCCTGCACTCGATTTTGTACATGGTTTTTTGCGTTTGGCACGATGTTACCTTCGCCTATTTGTATTGCCATACATAAAAACTACGGCGCTACAATTTTTACCAGCGTGCATCCTTTTTGCGATGGCAATCTAATTTCCTGTATGTTCGATGTTCTCGTAGTAGACCTGTCTCGCGTTGAATGCGCAGTGATTAAGGTTAAGCAATGTAGAACGGTCATTTTAAGGTTTTTTGCTTTGTGACAATGGTTTGACTTTAACTTGACCGTGTGACTCATCTGCGTTAGAATCGCAGGATTTCAATTCTGTGAGCCTTCAATGACCCAGACATCGTACGACAAACGTACTAAGTATACTTGTCGTAGGGCACAACATGAATGGTCAATGCAATGGGTCGGACGTTGAGAAATGTCTTAGACACTCTTACAGTTCTCCGAACATGTTGAAATTCAGTTCCGTCACAATTTCCCCCAGTTACTCAACTTTCTGATGTAGACTGTTGTGTACCATTTCTGGCAGACGATCATTTCCAACTCGAGCCCGCCCAAACCCACGTCGTTACCTGTTCTCGCAGATACGTTAAATTCGTGTGACCAAAAAACTAGGTGGCGTGTGATACGGTATCTTTCAAGTGAATCACCAATTGCCCTTTGTCAGACTCGGTTTAAATCCTATAAATACGTGGACATGTAATTCCTTTGTAAGAATAAAGAACACGTGTACATCACGAGTTGTTAGGAGTGAGAAGGACACGCTCTACTAATCACATATTACGTCTGAATCACATGTATAATTATACATCGTGCATCGAAAAGACGCTGGAGGTCCGCCGTAGTTTTTGGTGACCAGGTCTTCCAACAGTCTGTTGGAATTCGCATGGGCACGAATTGTGCTCTTTAATTAGCTGATGTGCGAGGCAGAATATATTCAAGAGCTTCTAAATGAGGAAAAATACCTTGCTGTGGTATTCAACACGAAATCTAGACACATTGACGACTTTTCATCTGTTAAGACTATTAATTTTCATTCACATGACGACTCGATCTATCCCAGCGAACTCGAAATACAAGACATCACAGCGTCATCTACATCTGCTTCATACTTAGATGTTTTATTAAACATAGATGCTAACAGCAAACTAACTTCTCTACTTGATGACGCACGGGTTGACTTCAGCTGCTCTATCGTCAACTTCCCATGTTTATTTGGCAATGCTACATTTATATCAATTGCATACGGTGTTTATTTATTTCTCACCACTGATTATATATACATGTACGTGTTCTGTATAGGGTCAGTTTTTTTTAATTGAGGCAAGCTACTGACATCAGTTGATGTTATATATGTGGTTTCAATAGTCTCGTTTAAAGTCGGCATTTCGCAGATTTTTATGCTCGTTATAACGATTTAATATACCAAATACAACAGGTGGTCTGTCAATGGTCAAATGTTGTCTGACGTGTTTCATATCATTGAACATTACGATGTTCTTAATGCATTGGTTTTGGCTACGGATTTACTCAGTTTAAATTTCCCATGGCTGATGTGATCTGTCGCTAAGGGATGCTTACTCCTCCTAGGTAACTGATCCCCACCTCTGATATGTTTAGGGGCCCGTTTTTGCCATAAATTTTGTGTTATGAAATTGACCACGTCTGGCTGTATAGAAGATACCATATGCTATTATGTAAATGACATTGAACTATAGAAGATACATAACAAGCGTTGAAACACTCCCTCACGATTTTGTTTTCAAGCAGAATACTATTTAAACTACATTGTAATTCCTCAAAAGTCTTATAAGTAAAACGCTCTCCTCTCTGAGTGTATGAAATGTAGATTTCTTCTTTGATGTATACGTTACATATATTTTATTCTAACTATGGAATGTTGTTATCTTGTTCAATGCCCTGATGCATTGTTTGTTAAAGACACGAGCAGCGATTCTGGCATTTTCTTTTAAAAAATCATTTCATCGATATAAATAGCTCTTGTATGAATTCCGAAATTTCATATTATAGTAATCTTACCTTAAATTCCGTAAATCGGCAAGGGTAGCTCAATCGTTATATCACCTAATTTGCAATTGCAAGGGACCCGGGCTCGATACCCGAATGTATTTCCTTGTTGCTGTCGTGAACTTACGAGCTCACGTGTCATTGTTTTATTTACAGCGACCAGATTTGTAGAAACGCGATAAAATGCAAGTGAATAATATGTGAAATATCACGAAAAATTATATCTTTTTATGGGTACCGTCTCGTATTTCTGTGGATGTCTTTGAATTTTAAACAAACAGATTTCAGGGGATTATTAACGGTACTGGTGCTATGCAAAAATCAAGATCGGCATGCAGTCTAAAAAACTCACATTCACAGAAAGGTGATTTATTTAAACATCAATTGCAATCTCAGTTTCTGGGATTGCTTCATCTAACACAACACCTTGACTATAGATCCACAACCATGATACCTCTGATATCAAATAACTCGATATTCTTAGATGCTTAACTCACACGTTTTAACAGTTTTGCAATTTAAGCTAAAACAGGTAATACGACGATTATTTCAGAAGAAAACAGCTATATTTTAAAGAATTATTTAAAAGAAAAATAGCTTACTGATCAGTTTCTTTTGAATACATGGATATGAAGATGACAAATCCATATCTATCGTACATGTACATTCAAGATATCAATGTAATAAAATGCATTTTTCATCCATTTTCAAATTTAAAAAATGTCCAAGTCTAGTAAGTTAATATTCATCACATGCATAGTACTTCATAGCGTGCAAAATATGTTATGAACTATTTATATTAAAACCATTGCATTATACACGTATTTCATTTAAGAAAGATGAAAAATTGTTTGAAATACAAATTAAATTATAGAAATATAAAATGGAGAAAAAATATGGTTAACTTCAAAACCATATGTAAGAAAGTTAATTCCTTTAACAGAATACACATGAGGCCGGGTATGAACTGCAATGCATCACGCTGAAATACTTTTCACATAGCGCGCACGCGCGTCCGGAAGTACACCGATATGTAGCGTTGCAGTTCATACCCTTGTGTACATGTATTTTCCACCTTTTAGGTCGGAATTCCATACCGTTAATGTACTATATTTACATTCACTGAATCTTTTCTCTTATACTTCCTTTGAAATTGACATTGCTTTCATCAGTCAATAAATTCATGTTTGTTGCAAACTAGATCGATCCGGTTTTGTATTACTACCTGTCCGCGTCATCATGACCAAATATGGATCGTCGTCAAGGTCAAAGGTTGCATTGGCTGTTTCGTTTAGAGGAACGAAATGGTCAACAATATGATATTTTCGTTTTGTTTTTAAAAAATAATATGGAAATATAAATATAATGTTTTCTTTGTTGGTTTATCGGGTGATGCAGGCAGCAATCATTGTAGAAAAATAATCCATAACCAGCGGGTTATGAACTTTTCTGCAAGCTGCCCTTCATCACCCGATAAACCAACAAAGAAAGCATTTTATTGTTTAAATTAATCAAAATTCAAACGCACAGTGTTCACGAATGCATTGGGTTCATAAGGAAATGGCTATCATTTAAATTTGTATAGATATCAAAAGTAAAACCAATGGAAAAGTAAATACCTTAAGTTGTATATTATAATAAGGAAATAGGTGGCGGGAATTCTGGTTCGCTGATATGGCTATTTTGATGCCACACGTATCACGCATGAAAAAAAGTGATATTTACGCTTACCAATATTTCATCAGTAATAAAGCATTCAGTTGTTTTAATGTTTCCCTGATAAAAACAGTTACATGCACATGACCTTTAACCTTAATGTGAAAACCTATTAGAAAAGAAAAATTCTGCTTTACAAATATGATTGTACGGAATTTTTTTGTTTTTTTGCAGAATCTTCAATAGCCCATGTTTTCATTGATTTATATCCCTACCTTTACATTTTAAAGCGAAGAGATTATGCACAGAACAACCACACATAGTGCATTGCTTTTTTTCCTTCAGATATCATGAACTTCTTCACCAGAGTACCCTTTATGTGGACGTTCGTGTGCGCCTGTTGTGTGCTCCGCTCAATCGCGGGGGAAACCTTTACAGCGAGCCCTGCCACAGACCTTGCCGCTCACAATGCTCAGCTACTGGACGCTTGTTTTAACTTATGTCATAATACTACTATTTAACTGTCTACTGGACGCTTGTTTTGACTTATGTCAGTAAGTACTAACTATTTACTGTCTACTGGACGCTTGTTTTAACTTATGTCAATAAGTACTAACTATTTACTGTCTACTGGACGCTTGTTTTAACTTATGTCAGTAGTACTAACTATTTACTGTCTACTGGACGCTTGTTTTTACTTTGTCAGTAAGTACTACTATTTCTGTCTTGGACGCTTGTTTTAACTTATGTCAAGTACTAACTATCTTTACGTGTCTACTGGACGCTTGTTTTAACTTATGTCAGTAAGTACTAAGCTATTTACTGTGTTTCTAGAGGCCTACTTCATGAAAGTTTAATTCTTTAATCACGCACGCATGCACGCCCGCCCCCCACCACCTTCTTTTGAATCGTTTTGAGCTTTAACTTGGCCTTTCGTTCGTTTCGTAATTAAGCCTTTGCTTCGAAATTTTCATCGTCGCAAACCACATTTTTGAGTCCACATATGATTGATGGAGAGAATCGAAGCACCCGTGGGTCACCAACGATGCAAGTTGTTACACTTTTAGTTTTTGTTTAATGTAATAAAATTACCATTAATCCAAGGCAACATTACAGCTCATTTTGTTTCCGTGTAAATCATAACACAAAAACATGTTACGGTGTACATGTCACTCATTTAATATCACGCTAAAATACGAGTCCTAATAAATTACAGAACACTTCATTAATAGAACATCTAAGACTAATAAACTTCTCCCTTTGTGTTCATTGTCCTTTTAGTCTTTTTTTCACATCAAGGGATTTATTAGTTTGATATCGCTGAGTCATGGTAGAGTGGACAATTTTTGTAATTCAGTACAAATAGGCGAAGGTAACATCGTGTAAATCGTAATCATAATCCAAAAAAAACCTAAAAATCAGATAAGCTCTTTTGTCTTTGCTAAAAGTAAAAAGTTGCTACTGCATGAAGAAAAAAAACAACACGTTTTTTGTTCTCCTTTTCAAATCGTATTGATAAAGGTTCGGCTAGCTTAGGTATCACGTGCACGTGATTCAATATCTTTAGACTCTGCACTAAACGCAGAGTTATCTTATTTATACAGTACTTTCTTTTACATCTAGATTAATGTATTTTTTAAAACGCCATTCCTTAACAAAATATCATGATTTCTTACGAAAAAGATATAAATTTAGATATTACGAAAGCCAGATGTACTCATTTTTAAGAAGGTAAACAAAGTTAGTCATCTTGTTATAACGAGTAAATTATCTCGTTATAACGAATATTATTTTGTTATAATGAGTTAGTATCATGTTAGTAGTATTATCTCGTTGTAGCGAGTTATAACGTACAAGTAGGACCGTATAACGTTTTTTTTGCGTATCACAAATTTTGCGAATCTGCCCCAAAACACTGCTATTTTTTATTTGCGTGTTCCTTTGTTTGCGAGTCTTGGTATTATTCGTATCGCGTAAGATATGGAACACAGTTGGTGTAAATTTTATGCAAATTCAATTGTTCGCGATTCAAAAATACTAGCAAATAAAGCGAAAATTAGATTATCGCGAAAAAAAACCCCGTTATACGGTATCTCGTTATAACGAAACAGAATGCCAGATGCTGTCGATGCAGCACTGAGGAATGAGCAGGCAGGGTTTAGGAAGCAACGAGGATGTACTGACCAGATCTTTGCACTACGTAACATAGTGCAGTGCACAAAGTGACACATTTATGTAAACTTCGTGGACTTTGAAAAAACGTTTGACAGTATACACCGAGACAGCCTATGGAACATCCTACATCACTATGGTATTCCATCCAAACTAGTCCACCTGATTATAAGAGCTTCTACAATAACTTCAGATGCTCAGTAGGATACAACAACACCTTTTTTGATGTAAAAACGGGAGTTAGACAAGGGTGTGTTATGTCTGCAGTACTATTCAATTTGGTCATCGCTAGGGTTATGTGCTGGAGCCTTTTCTCAACCCTAGAAGATCTTGACTTTGCGGACGACCTTGCGATACTGTCTCACACACACCAGCATATCCAAGAGAAGACAAACAGGCTGCAAACATACGGAAAGCAGATGGGTCTAAGTACCATGAAGACGGAAACAATAACTCTATGTGGAAATTCCTCCTCCGGCTAAGGTCAATTAAGAAGAACTATGCCAGACAGACAACTTCCCATACCTGGGTAGCGTCATCACTTCAGAGGGCGGCACAAAGGAGGACATCCACCGCAGACTTGGTAAGGCCAGGAGAGTATTTAGAGAAATGAATACCATCTGGAGGTCTACCCAGTACAGCACCAACACCAAGCTGAAGCTATACCAGAGCTGTGTTGTTTCAACCCTCCTATATGGATCAGAATGCTGGAGGATTACAGAGACAGATCTTTCCAAACACGATCCTTCCATACAACATGCCTCCGCCGAATACTTATGATATTCTGGCCAGAGAAGGTAACCAATGAAGACCTTATAAATGGATGCAAACAAGAGGACATGGGTATCATCATTACCAAATGCCGATGGAGATGGATAGGACATGTCCTACGAAAAAAACCCAGTCAGTAACAAGAACAGCACTGCACTGGACCCCAGAAGGCAAGAAGAAGTGAGAGAGGCCAAAAAGGACGGTTGAGAACGAGATAAAAGCAATGCAGCAGACCTGGGGATCACTAACAAAGCTGGCCCAGGATAGGCAGGGGTGGAGGAAACTTGTTTCTGCCCTACACACGACCGAGTGTAAAGGACGATGATGATGATTATGATGGTGAATGAGACAGTTAAATATCTTGCGGGAACATTGTAGAATCATTTCTTGTTCCCGAAATCTATACGTTTCAAAACAAGTCGTAGAAATGATAGAATTACATGTATTTAAATAACTCGTGCTTGCACCGGCCGCGTCAAACTAAAGATAGGTAGTGATTGCTCTTTTGCGAAAAGTTCACCATTTAGAAGTGAGAATCACAGGTCTTTCGGATGTGACCTTAAAAACGTAGGTTCCGTGTCGCACGCAAAAGAACCCTTACTGCTAAAAGCCATGATTGCTAAGCATAAGTCTAAATTTATAGCCCTCCACCGGCAATAGTGACGTCTCAATATGAGTGAAATATTCTCAACGGGACGAAAAACAAACAAAAATATTTTAGATCAATGATACAATGGTTATACATTATAATTTGAATCCGTAAATCTCAAATAAAATTACAGAACACAATCCGGTACATATTTATATTCAAAATCACAGCATAAAATATCAAGGTTTCTTGTTTTCAAAATATATAAATTTATAGAATTTTAAAAATGAGAATGCTTAAACAGTGATTTCGATCCAAGACGGTCTCCATCGATCATCAGACCGCGTCAAACCTAAGACGTGAAAATAGGTAGTGATTGCTCCTTCGCCAAGAGCTCGGCATTTAGAAGTAAAGGCAAAGATAACGAACAGTGATCAATCTCGTAAGTCCTAAATAGAATACAAAAACAAGAGTTGGGCAATCACGGACCCCTGGACACACCAGAGGTGGGATCAGGTGCCTAGGAGGAGTAAGCATCGCCTGAAGTGAGGAGAGAATCATGGGTCTTTCGGATATGACCTTAAAACGGAGGTCCCGTGTCGCAGCATGTGTGGCACGCAAAGGAACTCTCACTGCTAGAATCCATGAGTGCTAAGCATAGATCTAAATTTGCAGCCCTTCACCGGCAATGGTGACGTCTCAATATGAGTGAAATATTCTCGACGGGACGAAAAACAACAAATAACCAATCAATCCATCGATCATCAGGGTTCTGATGAACACCGACGGTCGAAACCGGTCAACAAAATAAACTGTTATGTTCAGCATCATTTGTTGGTGATCTCTTTGGACTCTTTAAGTTTATACTTTTGGGTCCAGACTCTGTTGAATACCGCCTGGTACACCCTCGTGACAATCGTCCGTAAATGAAAAGCAAGGTGCTAATTGGTCTCCAGCTTTGACACTGTCTTAAACTTTATGATTACGCTTCTTACAAAAAGAGAAATCCAGTTCATTATCTAACAAATTCTCCATGGAAATGACTGATGTATTCAAGCATTCATTTTCATAATGACAGAACATTGACATTTTCACACGAAAAGCCCATCAGGTGTATCGTTCCGAGAGCAGCTATACCTTAGATATTCAGATACATTGTGCACCGCGTTAGTCTCTAATTACGTGCTGTTTACAGACGCAAATTTCGTGTTTTATCAATGTATTTCTTTGAGAATCATTATTTACCCAGTTGTCGACAAAGATATTTTGATATACGACAAATGTGTGTTCTGTTTTCAGAAAATTAGTCAGTACTTGGTATATTTTTAGAAAGTGCACAGCACAACGTAATGGAGATCGATGGTTAAGATAATAATTAATATGTATTTCTAAAATATACTCGCATATTAGGTCGACCCACGTATAAATCGGAAACCCCTCTTTCGGAGAAATTTTGAAGAATTTAACATTGAACCTCATATAAGTTGGACTGGATTTTTTTTCAAATTTCTTGCCATCTTGAAATCCATTTTCTAGCAAGAATTGTGTTTCTTTGATACTGTATATTGTAATTGTCACCGGTATTTTGTATTCTTTATAGGTGTTACTAAATTGATCACTGTTCCCTATTTTCCTAATGGTATTTATCAATTTGTTTTTATATGCTACTGACTAAACCGTCATTGACGCATTCAAAATTTCGTTAAATGTCGCTAGTTGTATGGCAAGAAAAATATTATGATATATTACGCGTATATAAGTCGGAACATAGACTTCAGTATCGATTTTTACCCTTTTCCCCCCCCCCCCGCCCCCTCAATAAAAATCCGACTTATATATGCGAGTATATACGGTATGTGTACAAAAACGTAATAAAACGTCTTATTATATACAAAGTCTATAACCTTTTTATTATCTACTTTTATATTCATTTAGAAAGTAACAAATTTTTTTATTTTTAAACACTTTTTTCAATAGTTATAACACTCTGCAGCACATATCTAGACAGTCCTGGTGTAAAAACACGAAAAAATTTGAAACTTAAAAGTTGTGTTGACGTTTAAACCGTAACGTCAAAAAAACGTACTCTATTATGACTGTCACAGTCAATTTCGTATTTGTTCAATTATGACGTCAGCTTGCGGGCACGAAAAGAGTATCGTTGTGTGATTTTGGCCCGCAAACATAAAGGAAATTGGAGAGGATGAAAATTGAAAGTATAATATAATAATATATATACCAAGTATATATTCACCTTTTTACCATAGATTTGAAGAATTGCATATCCATGTAATGCGAAAGCTCTGGAAACATAAGTAAAGGTGGTATTATTCTTTTTCAAAGATGGTAACTCCACCTCCCCTGACGACGTGGAAGCGTGAATTTGTTGACGTTTTAAAGAGGTTCTAGGGTGAGGTTT
>CAJDSM010002068.1:8406-24369 GCA_903981925.1 Ostrea lurida
GTTTTACCTGTGTAACCATTACGGAGCAAAACCAAACAAAACTAATGACGTACAAAACCATCATTGTTTCGTAACTCTGTTGTGTCTTTTGTTTTCTGGTGATTCGTAGTTCCACAATACTCTCTAATTTCTAATTACCCCAAAGATTAATCTGTTAAACAAAATAGAAGAATGCATGTAGCTGGTAATTCGGCAATTTTACAGCAATAATCGAACATGACTACTTAGTATCATTTGAATTACCAGTGATCTTGCCCATTTGACCAGATGTTTGAAAGCTACTATCTGGCCATGATTATACAATTTAGTTAACTGCTCCTGACGATTTCCAAAATCATAACGTGTACCATTTTATCATTGACCTTGAGTAGTAGTTGACTTACATCCAAAGTGAAGCCATGGCTGCATCAAGTGTGCACAGTGATGGGAAAGTATGGACTGAACCTTCTAACTGGCGCGTCTTACATCTTAACCATGGCCGGATAACCTTGAACTAGTACGAATAACTTTGGTTAGTGCTCACTTCACAGTGTGAATAATTATAGATCGAAGTATTACGTGATGCTTATAAGTACTCTTAAAGGAAGGGTACATGAAAATGTAACATAAAGTTTTAATTTGTCATTTGGATGTATATAAATCATGCACGGTACCAATTTTGATGCACCAGATGCGCATTTCGACAAAATATGTCTCTTCAGTGATGCGCAAACCCAAATATTGGAAATATGAAACATTGATTGATTGATTATTTCTTGTTTTACGTCCCACTGGATAATTTTACACTCATATGGAGACGTCACCATTACCGGTGAAGGGCTGCAAAATTTAGCCCTATGCTCGGCACTCTGGGCCTTTGAGCAGGGAAGGATCTTTGTCGTGCCACGCCTGCTGCGACACGGGACCTCGGTTTTTCCGGTCTTGACCGAATGACAAGTCACCTCTAACAACACGCAAGGGGATGCTGGGGACCTATTCTAGCCTGGACCCCCACGGGTTAAAACGAAACATGCAATTAAAATATGAAATCAAAACTTTAAAGAGCTGAACATAAGTATATGTACATAATGAAATCTGAAACCATTAATATGTAACATTCATCAGTTGGGAAATACCGTATTTCATAAAGATTTATGAATTTCGTCAATCCCTGGGAGCTGACATATTGATTAGCAACGCTTATTAACACTAATAAATTGCAAGCTCGGACCGTCTACGCGCCAAAAAAACATACTCTAGATAACCTTTGATTGATTGATTGATTGATAACCTTTGATTGATTGATTGATTCATTCATTCATTTACGTCCCTCTTATGATATGGATACGTCCTATATAATCTTTGAATTATCAAATGATGAGCATATTATATTTTACATGCATTGACTAACATGTATATACAATATAAATATCTTTTGGGCAGATTTATATACAATATGAATATCAAAAGATGTGCAGAATAGATTATATTAACATATAGAATATAGATACCAAAAGATAGATAGAATTAGATGGTTTTGACTTGATAATATGAGTAATAATTGAATATCAAATGTCCATAGAAATATTTTAGTATATGATTGAATATTTCCTAGCACTCTGATTTGCTGATATCCAACACAGTAGAAGTCAATAATTAATCATATTCTGGCACCTCCACGTCACCCTCCAAGTGAAAATTGGTATTTATTAACTTCTACGTACTATTTTGGATCTCAGCCAACTTGCCGCGATCGATAGACTCACCTACCAAACGATCTTGAAGGATTTTTTTATCATTTAATCATGTAAGAAAACAATTATTGTTCCTTTATCGGTCAATACGATGATTTAGACACCTTCGAAGTAAAATAATCATCTAGCCCTTCGGGCTCGGTGAATATTGTATTTCGAAGGTGTCTAAATCATCGTATCGGCCTCAAAAACAGCAATAATTGTATATTATTCCCACTCGTAATAATTGAACTACTGGATAGACTTTACCTAATAGAATAAATGTATTGATTATTATATTTTTGTTTTACATTATACTGATATGACTACAGATTTGCACATTATGAATAAAAATGAAGAATTGTTCACGTTCATCTTGCAAATAGTCAAACTTTACCGAATTTAATACCAATCACAACTTACTGTACATACATATACAATGCTCTCACCTCAAAACAAATATTGACCACAGCATCCTTTACCTAACGTGTTATCTGGTTTTAAAACACGTTCGGTTTTTGTTTTTTATTTTTTTCTACTTATACGTACTTTGGTTCTCGAGGGTAGTCCCCAAATATCTCCTATTGCTACACGTCTCAATGGCGCATAACCGAAAAAACATTCAACTAGGAAGTTTAAATTCATGATTTTTTTTCTCGATAATCATTTAAAAATCTTGACTTGCTAACAATGAGAACTGTAATATGATCAGCAAGGTGATGTCATTGAAGAAAGAATTCAGTGTATTTAATTAATAAATTGTGCTGTCAAATATCACAACAAATGATTATCTATTTTGGCTTTTTAACAAAGCTTGCGATCTTACACAGTAAACTTATATAAATGTATCATATACAGTAAGATTGATGTCGGTTTTTTTTTTTTTTTTTTAAACTTTTCTAAAATGGTAAACATTTTGAAAACTCCTGCTTTAAACTACAATATCGGTCTATTGATTTTTCTAACTGACCTTGAAGTAGTCATGCAGCATTTTCACTAAAAAAGGTAGTGTTTCTTCTCAACTTCAAGAAAAGAGTGAAAAGCAGATGTTCAGAGTGTTTTATAAAATGGTATTTATTTTTCACATAGCAAGAAACAAAATGTTAATATACTAAAAAGCCCTTTTGCTCAATTCTTTAAGGTTTTGCATGCAGAACTATTCCTGTTATTCACTGTAGGGGCCAATCCAGGAATATTTGAAGGGCGTATACCATTAATTGTGGTATTGAAAAGGGGGTGGGTTCCACCTCAATATTTTTATTTTTTTAACAAATAGTTTTGACGAAAGTAGAGGGGGTCTATCCTCTGAGAAAGGTTTTGAAAGTTGCTATGAATTATATTTATTACATTTAAATTTTCTACCCTTCGTTTAACTCTAGTAAAATTAAGTCGTCCAAAAACAGATTACCAGCAAATTATCTACTTTGCGTTGAACAGAATTTCAACCAATGAAATAAACAAGAATTTTCATATCATGCATTTTCTACCGATCAGTGCATTGTCCTAAGACTGTAAAATGCTTGAACTATGTATGATAAAGAAGTCGCAGTAGCTTCATTAGCGGTTTTCGTAACCAGATCTTGAAATTTGCCGCTATGAATACTAGCATGATGAGCACTGATTGCTCCTTCGCCAAACGCTCGGCATTTAGAAGTTGGAGCCACGGGTCTTTCGGGTATGACTTTTCGAACGAAGGTTCCGTGTCGAGGCAGACGTTTGCATGATAAATCGGTCCTGGAAGTTGACAATAGGTCAAAATTCGTGTTACTTCTCCTACAACTGGTGACGTCTTAAAATATGAGTGGGAGATTCTTGTAAATGATTTATGTCCTTTTAAGTTTACGAATTAGAAAATGTATCCTTTGTTATCGCTTAATATTAGTGTACATATACATACAGTATCTAACTTACCCAAAGTTTGAACGCATCATTATAAATGTCCTCTTAACAATTAGAAATAATTATGTAATTTTTTGTTATTCTCCGTATTTTCTTCTGTAATCAGGAAGTATATATGCACACACAAACGATATTTGATGCGTCTCTATTGTATGATTTAATATTTTTAATGGCTCGAGGGGAGAAAGATGGCCTTATTGAATACTTCCTGCTAACCGATTGAGTTCTTGGGTACAAATGTATCACTGTAATTAAAACTAGTATAAAAGTTTTACATCTAATAAATATGGAAGATTATACAAGTACATGTATATGATAAAACAATGAATTTCAAAAGTTGTACATTACATGTGGAATAATTTTGAAAAATGTAAAAGTTCTACTTGCCGAGAACTGAAATATTTACACATAATTTTGTTGAATCTAGCAGATGTGTTGAGTGGGAGATTAGTGAAGATATTTACAGACGATCAAAATATCATGCGCATCGCATGTAAAGGTGACATAGTTGACGAGCTGCATCAAGTAGCATTCCGTGTGGCACATAGTTTAAAAAAGACAAGGAGGAGGGGTTGAGGACAAAGTAAGCGCAGTGGCGGATCAGAGGAGGGGGGGGGGAGCCGCGGGTTGGACCCCCTCCATTCATCAGGAAATGTTGCTAAAAAGGGTAAATAAAAACGCAATTTGGTGGAGCACCATACCCCTTTTTGAAAGCCAAAATTGAATGTAGTACCCCCCCCCCTTCAAAAATTCTTGGATCCGCCACTGAAGCAGGTATGGTTAAAGTTGCAATATGTCCAGTATGATCTCTACAGATGCGACCAGTTCTAAACCATCTCTTAAAGCAGCCTTCGGTAATCAGTTTCCTTAATGACTGCTCTAAGTCAACTTAGAGGTCAGTTCTGCTGACTGCTTCTAGAGACCTGCCCAAGGGCCCCTGTCAAGTTAAACCTTAGACAGCTCTGCTGCTGCTCTAGAAGCTGGGTTCTCTGTGCACTGCTCCAAGTTCAACTTAGAAAACAGGTCCTACGATCTGCCCTCCAAGTTCGCCTTAGAACAGGTCCACGACTGCTCGAAGTTCACTTAGAACGGGTCCAACTGAGCTGCTCCAAGTTGTCGCTTCAAGAACAGGGTGCCAGGACTGCTCAAGTTCCCGCCTTAGAAATTCGCTATTTATATTAATTCATCTTTTTCGCTAGATGATTCTCTTAGAATCCTAGATAAGAACAAACTCCGCGGCAACAACAGAAATGTGGAAAGTGTGGCATATCGGGACGTTTATTACAGATCTGATACTTGCTATTTAAAACAGTGCAGTATTATCGTGCTGGATATTGAACGGGGATTTGACATGTCATTGCCGCACTTCGCCGGACCATAAACTTGGGGAGCTTTTTTAATGACATTGTTGTAATCGGATATTGATGGGCATCATTTCTCAACGTTCCGGAGTTTTGTGTGGAATTACACCAACTTGTTATTTGTGTGAGGCACAAAATGCAGCGTACAAGTTTTGTGGAATCAAATGAGTGAAAGAACAGGTATGCTAGTCCGAGCCACCTGCGCAGTTCGCAAATTTTATAAAAATGAACTGGCAAGTTTTCCAAATAAGTTGCTGGGGATTTAATTATGGACTTATACATACCAGAGCTGCTCTAGATGCTTGACCGGAGCTGCTCTAAGAAAAAGAACAGCTATAGAGCTGTTCTAAATTTAGGGTGTACCGCGTCGGAGCAGTTAACTTAGAAACAGGGGTCTGTGACCTGCTATGACGCTTCAT
This sequence comes from Ostrea lurida, assembly GCA_903981925.1. Classification (NCBI taxonomy): domain Eukaryota; kingdom Metazoa; phylum Mollusca; class Bivalvia; order Ostreida; family Ostreidae; genus Ostrea; species Ostrea lurida. Next base: position 13,798 of record CAJDSM010002068.1, read on the forward strand.
CACGTTCTGCTCTACAGTTAACGTAGAACTAGGGCTCTTTATTGACTGCTCCTTAAGTTCACTTAGTAACACCTTGGTCCATGACAGCTTCCGAGGCGTCTCGCTGTCTTATCAGTTACTTTAGTAGTTTAGGGTTCTATTGGCATGTGACTGTGTTAATGCGAAAACCGGTTGTGGCGCTTTGCGTTCTGCTCTCCAGAGTTTTATACTTTTATGACGCAGTTCTCATGAGCGGGTGTCCTCCTCCTTCCATTGACTGGGTTGCGTGCGAGGGTTAGACACTGGTCGTCATTCTGGTATAGGAACGTGTCTACTTAGCTGGTTAGATGGATGCAATTTAGTTCCATGTAATCAAAATACGATTTAAGAATAAACACCCCACCTTTTATTCTTTCATAAAATATAACCTAAAGTAAAAAGAAGTATATTTTTGTCTAACTATAATTTGATCATGACTGAAAAAGTTATAACATGGACCCATGGTTGGTTATTTAACTAAATAATTACTGTTCAATGCAACATCTATCTACCTATAACCTCTCATGCAATGAAGTTTAATATTGTATCGGCGGCGTATTGAATGTGTGATTCAAGTTGCTTACTAAGTTAATGACAAGATGAGCTATTCGCATGTACAAGTACTCACACAGGTGGAATGCTAGGGCATCCAGATGAAATTTTTGGACGTGGTGAAAGAATAGAGGATTATTGTTGGCACAATATTTTGAAATATAAAAAGATTCAAATTCACTCGTCAACTGTTAAAGTTCAAAAATGGCAGTTTTAGGGTTAAGAGAAGTCAAATTGGGAACAAAAAATTAAGCTAAACACCCCTGAGGGATATCGCACCCGCGACTGCAAGTTCAAATGATTTCAACGTAAGGCAACGCCTGCTAACTTAACTGGAGCTACAAACAGCTACGAAATTTAGGATTTGGAAATTGCATTGAAGAATGTAACCCTGGTAGTGATTATTTTCATCCAAATGTTTCGAAGGAAGCTCGGCCATTATGACGATGTAGAGATCTCCTTAAATAATTTCCATACTGGTGAATTATAATGTGGCTGATAAACATTCGTGAACACACGATGGCCGCTTGTTTTTACCTATTTGCATTTGCCATTCCCGGTTGTCCTTTGACTACACCCCCCCCTCCACGCCTACTCCTGGACGGTCCAGTTTTTATTAAACCTCTGACTGGGGTTATGTGGAGAAACACATATCAATGTAGGTTTAAGTTAGGTCGTTTGGTTTTGTACCATGTAACATCTTTTCACTAAGGTAAAATAGGGATCGGCGGATGTTTATATTTCGAACTTTTGAAGGATAATCAATCACGAAATTCAGATGAATTAAATGATTCTATGACCTAGAATCTAATCCAAGCAGTCCATTTTTTTAAAAAAAAAACTGATTGAAGCAAGGTCTACATGTGGTATTCTAAAGTGAATATCAGTTGGCCGATCAAGCTGGTCCACTTAAACTTTGTAATTTAAATCACACAGTGTTGACGACATTTAGTGTTCCGCCGTTTTTGCCATGTTATTGTGATTAATATACATGTACATTTATTCAGTGACCAAGGAAAAACATGAGTTAGGGAACATAATGTCGGTGATCTCTGTCATTTTTGTAGAGTTTGATGTGAAGAGTGCTATTTCTTTTTGCAAAATCGTCAGGGTAAAATGGGGTTTGTTACATTTAATATTTTGTTTCTCTATATGTTTATATTGTTTGTTTTCTGTTCACTACCATTGCGTGGGAAGTGTACGAGGTCATCTCCGTTAATCACCACATAAGAGGCGTGGCTTGAGATAATTGTAAACGAACGCCGAAAATAAATATAATGAGTTTAGCATCCCCAAATTGTCATGACTGGGCAAATTGTAATGTCATGTTGGCGCTTAGGTTGTAACTTTTATAAAATGCATGAAAAACAGCTGGCTATAGGAACATTTAAACTATCAAATTATCTAGAACATGTTTATTTGACGTATTATTATGTCTCGTCCAGTAAGGGGGGCGAAAGTACTACATTTCTACATTGTTGGAATTAACTTCTTCTCAAAACAAGTTTATCACGCGCGTCTTGTTATATATTAATTTTGGCAGTATGAAGGATCTTTTTGCTTTCAAGAAATGGCAAAATGATATGTTGGGTCTAAAATTCTCTCCTGAGTTTGATTTGAATTTGAACATTATTAAATGTGTAAGTAATATAAGTTCAATACAATTTATATGAATAACTGTGTTAAAAACGTCAATTTGACGTATCAGAAACTAATTGTTTTTTGCAGGTATACCCCTTGTTGTGAAGGCTTTATGTTAAATACAAATCCCGGGATTGTGCAAAGTAAGAAATGGTTGAAGCTGTATCCAATGTAAAGGCAACAATAACGAACAGTGATCAATCTGTTAAATCTCTAATAGAATACAAAAACAATAAGTTTGGGCAAACACGGACCTCTGGACAAACAGAGGTGTAATCAGTGCTTAGGCAGGAGTAACATCTTGATTCACAAATGATCGACTGTTCGTTTATCTCTTTCCCTTTGGGAACCTCCCCTGTTGAAACCAGTCCACACCGCCGTGAGCCCCCCCCCAATTTTGTCTTGATCAGGTATACGAGTAATCCGTTAGTCAAATCCAATTGCATGAAAAAACGGCTTGACAATTGCTAAATGAAAACACATCAGACAACATTTCACCCAATGACAGGTATACTGGCAGAAATAATCGTTGTAACGACCAAATAAAGATTTGCGAAATGCTGCCTTTAAACGTGACTGTTGAAATCCCTGCATACAAACAACGTTATTTGTAAGTAGCCTGCCTCGATTCTAAAAACTGATCATACGCAGAACAAGCTCTGTATATCGAGATGAATTGTTTTATTTAAACGTAATAATTGGGTCAAGGATACCATCACTAGCTGGGCGGCTAATTATATACATGATCTATATATCAACAAATTCTCTAATTTAGTATCTCATAGTTAAGAGTTCCATTTAAGGTTTTGCGAACCAATTGCTGAGTATGATATGACTGTCCTTTCATGAACAAAAAATAAAATCGATTCCTACGAGAAAAGCCCAGAAGGCCTCTTCGACATTCTAAATTCAAAATCCAAAAATTCGAAAATTCAAGATTCAAAAAATCCAATGATCGTTTATTCCAAATCCAAATCAGCCAATCAACATTGAAAATCATACTTCAATAGTTTTAAATAGACCCAAGCGCTTGTGGTTTTGGGCGGTGAAACTACTATAGTTTGTAGGGGGAAATGATATATACGAGAAGTGTACGTTGTAGAAAAAAGTGGATAAGGGCAGTTTCTTTATTGGTCCCACGTGCAATATGGGTATATTAGAGTGTATGAAGGAAAGCGATCCCGTTTGTATATTTTATGGAATTTATTCCCCTTAAGAGAATATTCCTGATTATGTAAAATATAGTACGATCTTTTTTTTTCTGTAAAATTTATCTGTACTTTTGCCATGCAAGAATTATATATTAAATCTGGGATGATAAACCGTAAGACGGCATAGGACTGTTAGTATTTATAAATGACTATAAATGTGTAACACTTTTGTTTATTTTCATAATGAAAGTTTTTAATTATTCGGTCATTATACCTTGGCCGGAGTTTTCACGGAAGGCGTAATGTGCGAAGCGGAATATTTAAGTTACCGTGGAACATGGAAGAACTAGGAGAAGATAATATATAATGTCAATAAGTTGTAAAAAAAAATCATTAGCAATAACTGTATTGTTTGTTATACAAGGCTCGGTCCAGTGCGGATCCAGGATCTTGTCGAAAGGAGCCTGGTTCTTTTGTAAAAGGGGCCTGCACATGTCTTAAAATAAACCAAAAGAAAAAAAAAAGTTGGAGGCCCCGGAAGCTCTTTGGGTTAAGGGCTTTTAAAATTATTTTGAGGGGTTGATTTAGAATAATGTCTCTATACATTAGATAATTTTGGTCACCAAACAAGGGGGGGGGGGGGCTCTAAATATCCGCCACTGGGTAATATATAGATTTTAAAAAACAGCGCCTTAACACAGTAAGATAGCGCCCACATACGGAATTTTATGTTTACAGTAAATGAGTTCCAATAATATCTTTAAAAGCACAAGATATCTATGGATAGAATACTGTGGGCTGGTCAGTAAAGTCATTGTCAAGCGAGTCTTAAGTCCCCCCCCCCCCAGTTCATGTGACTTAGCAGGTTGGATTGATTGTTATTTACTGTTTTTACGTACTCACATCGAGACTATTTCATCATAGGATGAACGTCACGCATTGCCGGTGAAGGGTTGCAAAATTTAAGCCTATGCTGGGACAGGGCTTTGAGCAGGGAAGGGATCTCGTGCACCGCTGTGTCAGCGGGGCCTCGGTTTTTCGGTCCGCCCCATTCAGTCGCCTCTTACGACCACGCAAGGTGGATGCTGGGGACCTATTTCTAAACCCGGACCCCCACCGGGTCCATGTGACGTACGAACTGGTCCAGTTCTCTAATATAATAAAATATAGCTATATGACAACGGCCTGCCGACTTCAGCAAGACAAACCGAATGTTTTGTCAATCGGGAATGTCGAATGTGAACATCAATTTCCAGGCCCTGTAACCTCCCCCCCCCTCCTCTGCAAAAATGGAAAATGTCAGGTTTTAACTCTGAATACTTGCCTATTTATAGTGATCTTACAGAAATTACAGAAATTATCTATTATAAAGTCAGATTCACTCCTGTTCATGGACTATCTAACTCAAATTTAGCCTAAAATAGCGCACCTCCTTCCTCAACAGTCTGTGGTACGTTTGTTCAATGGCGCGGATTTAGGCCTGCTTTTGAAAACGAGTGCCACCATATTTACAAGGCTTCGGGTCATATTATATATGCGGGAAGTAATGAATGAGAACAAATTTTCAAAGTCTAATGTTCAAGGGTTTCCATGCAACCTTTTTTTCTATCTTGATTTCGCCAGTATCAATGCTCCCACTGATATACCAGTGTTACAGAGCAACGACAGTCAAAGTTAAACTTGAATAGAAACCACACAGCCCATATTCACATTTCTCATCGCCTGCTCAATGCACATTATTTCCTAGCGATTAGCCCCCCCCCCACCTCTTCTTGTGGTCATATTTATTGTATGTAAAATCGTATATAGAACTGATAGCTATAATTATCAGTAATCCCCATCGCGAACTCCTATTCCATGCCGTCATGTGTTTTGTTGTATTAAAGAAGTTTGCTCCGTACAGGGGGGGGGGGGGTGGTTACAAACTTGTGTGTTCCGGATGTGCTCCTTTTGCCCGTAAGTATCGGCTGCTCTTAAGATTGCTTGTTGTAAATTCTGATACGAGCATTGATATACCTTACTTAAATTCAAAATAACAAGATTTGTTTTAATACTTGAAACAAATTGCCTAATTATGAGTTTCGATTAAAATGATTAGTATCCCCCCCCCATTTTTCAGTAATTTTCAAACTACATTAATTCATTACTGTTAGATTTCGTTCCATTTTTGTACAGAGTGCGTGGTAAACAACACCAATTTTTTTTAATTTATAATGGAAAGTAGAGGAGAGCATCCAGTCAACGACTTAGCAATCGAGTGACATGTGAACACGTGACAGAGTCATTTCAAAACAGAATCAATATAAAAAAAATAAGTTGTTACACATTTAAAAGTCATTAAAAATTACTTACCCATATCCTATGCTTCTAATATTTGATCTTTGAATTTGATTATAAAATGTGTATTCATGAATTCTTGCAATGGCAACAAAAAACAGAATATATTTTACCGAAAGTAAAATTGTATTATTTTACATAATCAGAAATATTTCTTAAGGGGGAGTAATTCTTATAGAAATGACAACAGAATCGGCTTTCTCATAACACTAAATGACCACATGCACGGTGAGAACCAAAGAAACTGGCTCCTTTCCACTTTATTTCTACAATGTACACTTTCCAGTATATATCATTTCTCCCCTACAAAGTATAAGATTTCACGCACAAATCAAAGCGCTTGGGTCTATTTAAAAACTTGAAGTATGAACACACTCTTCATTTTTGATTGGCTGCATTTGGATATTGAATCACGAATCTTGAATTTTGTAATTCTTGAATTCGAATTTTGTGATTTTGAAGTTTAGAACCATGTGAATGAGCCTTCTGGGCTTTCGTAGATTCCCTATCGAAATTCAATAAAAAGGTTAAGATTCCTTAATATTGTAATGATGAAGATTTTGCATTATTTTCTACAGTTCATAACTTTTTAAAAATGCTCGTCCTTTTTTTCTTTTTATTTATTTGATCAGAATGCCCGGTTGGATTTATTGGCAATCAATGTAAACTTCCCTGCCCATTCCCGAGCTTTGGAGATGGATGTCAGTCAGTCTGCAAATGCACTCAAAATGCGTGTAGTATTTCAACAGGATGCCACACACAATCACCATTAGGAAGTAAGTGAAATATTAATATCCGCTATATAATGCCTTGGAAAATAGCCCTGGCTTCAGGGAAGCGGAACCTCCTTTACTCCCACAATAATGTACTTTAGCTGTTTTACTGTATTATACCGATACAAATTGAAAATACATGTATATGATATAAAGGCAAGGGTAACAAACAGTGATCAATCTCGTAAGTCCCAAATAGAATACAAAACAAGATTTGGGCGAAAACGGTCCCCTGGGCACACCAGAGGTGGAAGCAGGTGCCTAGGAGGCGTAAACATCCTCTGTGGACCGGTCAAACCTGCCATGAGCCCATTGTCTTGATCAGGTAATGAGGTAATCCTTAATCAAAATCAGTATATGAAAAACGGCTTAACAATTGCTGAAACACATCAGACAGCATTTGACCCCCAATGGCAGGCCATACTGGCAGACTAGATCGATATAACAACCATAGGATTTGCGAAATGCTGCCTTTAAACGCAACAGCTGAAACTCCTGTGACAACGACTTGTTTGTAAGTAGCCTGCCTCGATTCAAAAAATGATCACATGCAGAACAAGCTCTTGCATATCGAATAAGTTGAGAGACATGCACACCATATGCAGGTGATGATGTAATATTGCTACATCAATATGGGAAGTTGACAATGGAGAAGCTGAAATCGTCCCGTTTGTCATAAAATTGAAATGTTGTATTCGTAGGCGCATAGCACTGTATACGTATGATGGTGATTTTCCTGCCCTTTGAGTTGAATCTGGCTGACATCAATCTTGGTGAGAGAGGTTCCCAGGCCATCAATACCCTCGTAGCCTCTGGCGCCAACAGTAGCGCGACTCATTGGGTGTGGTCATTATCCACGTCTTCATGTCCGGAGTAGATGATGGTTTCACCGTTCTGAAGACAGTCTGCTCTGGCCACTTCCATTCCATCGGGTCTCACAAAGTCCAAGAACCTTGATGTTGTATCTTCTCATCTCGCCTGCCACTTGTGCTGACTTTCTCGTCTCATATAGGGTTCTGATGTTCTAGGTCCCTATCCTGGTCTTGGCCTTGGTCGTAAGAAGACTTGCCGGTGCGCTGGCTTCCTGGAGGCTTTCTCCGGCACGCGCCATGGCCCCATCTAATGAGGAGTCTTCTTGTCCAGGCAATTGTTGGGTTGTTGTCGTTGCAGTTTCTGTAGCAGTAGGTTTTTTTACGAGGTGGGGTTACTAGCCCCACGCCCAACCATCCTCCCTTTTCAGCCGGGCTTGGGACCGCCCTTGGCGGAGTTGCGATATGAATATATTTCCTTTTTCCATTTTTGTTGAAGAAGCAACTGTTTATAATGTTAAAAAGTCTTGTCTTTAATTTGTCGTGCGGAATGGTCATGTAGAGTGTTGAAAAGTAATATGTTTTGATGTTGTTGATCAATATGAGAAAATTTCTGGGATTTCAAAGTTCTTGTACAGTTTTTCAGAATCCACATTTGATTTACACCACTTTTGGCATTGTTGTTTCACAGTTGCAAGTTACTTCTTCACAGCTGTCAATATTTTCGTGAGGAGTAAAGACGGGTGCTTGGTGGAACATTTACCAGATCCAGCAATGTATGTTTGTTTGTTAGGTTTTTGGGAAGTTTTGGAATCCAGTATTGATACAGCAACTCATATTCGTCCGTCCCATTGACTGGGATGTTAAATGTGTTTAAAACTGAAACATGATTTTGAAAAGTCTCATCTTTTGAAAGAGCAGTTGAGGTGTAAGTGCAATTACCAAATGTGGAGTCGATACCAAGTTCGTTTAAAATGTTGACTTACAGACAATGACATTATTCTTACAAGTTTTGTCAGCTGGAACCAAAACATATTCCTCGTGTAACCTATCTAATTCTTTAATCACTTCTGGTTTACGAAACACAGAAGGATAGATGGTACGCACTTTGGTACGTATACATGTATGTTTGAAATACGGGATTTTGATATTATTCTTATGCTTTTTCTGACAAGGTATCAAGTTCCTTTTTTTCATGTCTGACCCATGTATCAAACCTTGTTGAAATTAGAAATCACGTTCCACGCATCGCGATTCTCATTGGCTGAAAAAATATGGAATTTATTTCGGGTCTCTTTCCATATTTCAAAGTAAAATCTAGAGGATTACGGATAGATAATCTGGAAATAGGTGTTAAAGCAGGAATTGGCACAATATTGACTAACGCACGGCAAAATGGGAATTGGTACAGTAACGGTAATTTCCAGGTAATTAGCCACATCTAAGTTCCATCTATTTCTATAGAGTGAAAAATCATTGGAGGCATAATAAAAACTTTAGATGATGGATCGGAGTTTTTCCATAAAAAAATAAAAACATCGTACCAATTGCATATTCATATCTTTCTTTGCAGATGTCACTGCAGATCCATCAACAAAAATATCGAATGAAAACATCAGTAGCAATGGCGCAGCAGAATTCATAACCACTGGAAAATCTGTGCTCCGTGGAGGATCTGATTACATAATTTTGACGTCATCCTTACTTGTCGTGGCGCTCGGACTCATTCTTTACGGTGGATACAAATGCCGCGGAAAAACAACTGACAGAGAGATCAGCCATGCTTATCAGTCTACCGGACGGTTACCTGATGGTGAGTGACATCCTTATGAATGGCTGTTTGAAAGAGGATACTGAGTGCTCGTAATTTTGTCTTTGATGGAAAAAAACATTGATTGCTCAGTTTTATATATCTGTCTCTTCGGGGGGGGGGGGGGGGTGGGGGGGGGAGGGGGGTCAATCTCAATTATATTACACTTGTCATTTTTACATTTTTTCCTTCAGTATTTGATACAATTGTTTTTAGTTCCGTCTGTAAGTATTAAATCGTTCATTTCTTTCTCTTTAAATTCCTTGTTGCATATATGATATTAGTTAATGTCTTTCATTTTGTCTTTTAATACCATATTTTCTCTTTTAAAATCTGTATGACCAGTTCATTAACTTTATTGATAAAGGAAAATGCAATAAATATAAGACTTGTGAGGATGTTATAGTATATCTTGGCAGGTAATATCTACGGAAAGTCCTAAAGGTGTAACATTGGCATCACTTACTGATTGTTCGGAGTTTGGTGATAAAATTTGTTTTCCGTATACATATCATATTTATATCTTACTTGGTCTTTCCATTTCTTTTCACTTTTCAAATCAAACTACATGTAGGTTGCTTTATTTTGCCATGTGAAACGTTCATGAGAAGATCATGAGGAAAAAAAGGGAGAATGAACGCATGTATAGATCTATCCATAAGTGCTGCTTAGAGCTGTTATTTGTAATCCAAGAACCAGAATGTTCCATGAATAATTGTAACAGAGGACATAAGCGTTTACTTCATGTTATTAGTAGCTACATTTTAATAATAATCATATGCAGTGTTCTATGAAACATACACAGACCAAGTGCGTACGTAGAAGGATCGAGTAAGCATATCCTGTCGACCGATCAGACACATCGTGAACCAATACAGCATGTCATTGTGTCAAATGTTGTCTGACTGTTTCATACCGATTGATAGGCACTTCGTTACTAGCTGGTTTCAGTAAAGATTTCTCCGTTTACCTGAATGAGATATAGGGCTCACAGCGGGTGTGTCCGGTCGACAGGAAATGTTTACGCACCTGATCCCAGTTTTATTGTATTCATGAGCCTGTGTTTGCCCAACTCTTGATTTTGTATTCTCTATAAGAGTTGTAACATTGATCCCTATTTATTTTCTTCACCTTTCTAATTTTATACCTATTTCATGGGTGGAGAAATGGGATCCTCAATTCACAATGCCATATCAGACATTCCTAATAGTGTTTATACCAATATTGATAAAAGTGGTATATTCTGTCTTTGGATTGGGGGTGATGCTCTTAGGTCGGCTTTGCAAACTAATCCCTCTCAGAGTTTAGAAAATAGAGTTATCGGTTCCATATTAAAGAACCATGCATTTGATTCCTCAACGCCCTCTCAGGACTATAGTGGATCATTCATGTTTACAGCAGTTTTTACCCAGTACTGTGGCGGACCCCATATATCACTGGTAACTGCCCTAGTATACCACTACGCTCAGCCTGGAAGGAAC
>CAJDSM010002069.1:59-14416 GCA_903981925.1 Ostrea lurida
AAGATCAATTCGAGGACATCAGAGCTATGCATGAGGGCAGATCAAGTCCATTGTTTGAATATAAAATGATGATATAATTGTTCTTTACTCTATCAGCAGTGAGGGGTCTTTAATCAGATTTCAGACGGATTAGTTTTTTAGATATATACATTGTGCTTGTCCTCGATATGAGATGAATATTTAGCAATTTTGATAGTGAGTTTGACATAGTAAGGAATAAGTGAATTGTTAATAATTTTCACGTGAATTTGCGCCACGTACTTTTATCTTCAGCTAGCCTGTAGTAAATAAAAAGACTAAAAGAGACTCTATAATTAATGAACATTTTCCCTATTTACGATATAACCTTCACGTATACATTATGGACGCAATTTTGCATGTGACGTCAGATTGCCGCGAGAAGAGCAACTGAGAGTGAGGATGTTAAACTGATTATATTGACAGAGACGTCACCGTACTTATTGAGCGGTGAAGCGAATTTTTTCATCCAGAGAGAACCTTTCAAACACAAGCTGTGCTAGTGACGAAGAAATATACAGTATTTGTTTTACATATACGAAATTCTTTTACTAAATACATACACATACACAATGTCTCACTTAAGAAGTTTAGAGCTGAACTAGAACTTTACTCAAGCACGATTGAAAGTCGTGACTTCTTCATTAAGTATTACGAACTGTGGGTTTTTTGAGGCCTAGGTTCTCACTGTTCCAAATAAGTTGCTTTTCGTTTAACTCATATGGGATCCGTCTACCTAGTGGGATGATTTGCTTTATAGTTCAGAAGATAGACCCAACACCTTTCACTCTAGGCTGATGGATCAATAGCAGAAAACTGAATGTTCATCGAAAGGTGAGCCTAACTCTCGACCTTGCGCTCTATTCCGGTTCTGACTTCGATATTGCTCGCACCATAAACACTCGAAATCATTGGCTGGATGCATATTTACTAGTTTGTAATCCATTGTTAGTGGCAAAACATCTCTCTCACTCTAATGATCTTCGTAGCAACTGATCGCTGAGACTCGAACATTTTGTAAGGAGAACGTCTGACGCATGCGTACTGGAGCGGATTCTACACTGTTCCTATTGAGGGCCGGATTGTCTTCTTTGGCCACTTGACAAATGTGTCCTCTGACACTGTCCAATGTCCGAGCGACCAGTGATCCCGGTGAGAGTTGTGTGTAGTGCACTGAGTGCAGTACAGTACACTGACGTCTATCTTAAAGTAGTCAGTGCATTTATTTATCCTCGTCCATTTGTACCAAAAAAGTCGTCTTAGTGAGCTTTAAAAGTGTATATACGGGGCGATAACAAACATTAAATATTAAGGCGAAAAACTTGGTAATCATGCAATCCGGAAAAAAATGCTTGCTTATTTGGTGCTTATCTCGGTGTGTGTTACTATTGATGGACACAGTTTTACAGATGTGTGGAGAACAAGTCATAACCCTATGTCATCCAGCGAAGGAGAGAAATTTGCACAGTTAATGATGCGTTCAAAGCATTGAAGAAAATGAATTATCTCAATTGTGTCAATGAATTTTGAAATACAGAGAAATATACAAGAAAAATTCGGTTCCTTAGGTTTCCACACCACCAAATGTATCGATAGTCCGGAGCTCTCTCATGCCATTGACCCCACAAACTTGCACATCTCGAATAGTTCAACTTGTCATGACCAATTATGCTAATATGAACGGTTTACTCCAGTACTGATGAACAACTTTCTCTTCTCGCCTGTACTGCTTAGATTATTTAACCTCCACTTGTCATGATGTCGAATTAATACCTGATTGTCGTTCAGAGATCCAACAGAGCCTAGAGTCTCGTCTTTATCACTTTTGGATGGGTACATGTGAACATTGATTGTTCTTGGTTTGTAACATGTGCGTACATCGTACCACTAGGAAAATAATCTACAAACAGAATTGAGTGCAGAAAAACAATTTTTATATCCCCATTTACGTACAATCAGTCCACATCTCATGAACTGAAACTGTGATATGAATAACTTCAAAATTAATATGACTCAGAAACCTTGAACCATGGTTTATGATTGGAAATGAAGGATCCAGTGATTTCCGAGTTTTCTATTCTCGTTTAATTTTTATTAGAGAACAAGATGTGATTTTTTTGCGAGAATGATGTAAAAACGAACTAGAATCTAAGAATATTTCAAACCTGTGGTATTCCATCTCAAAACGATTCTTTTGCGAGCGCGAGTATCCATAACCGATTGTCATTGCATGACAAGTACTGATCATAGATAAGGATATGCGACCTAATTTGGCACATAAATACAACTATGATTAAATTGAAAATCACTCCGGGCGTGCCGGCACTCTGTCATTTATAATGAAAAACACAGTATGGTGTACTGTAAATGTCTTCTGTAGCAATAGGGTAGTTCAATTTGGACTAAGAATACCCTGCAAAAACGAAAAGCTTGAGAAACATTCGTGCAATGGGTCAATATATTTGAGAGATGAACGAGCAGAGCATTGAGAGATCGTTGCTTCGCACATTATAATATGATCTGATCGACGATAAAGCTGTTCGTTGATATGGGGCAGTAACTTGAAAGTGTAGTATCTCGGTTCAGGATTGTTTTTACGTGTTTACCTCCGTGGGGTATTCTTATACTCTTCCCAAATAACGGTAAGCACTCCACCTAACGGATTCCTATTCTCACTTATGTTTATACAAATAGTACGCGTGAAAGGTTGTCTATCATAAAACATCCTGATGCAATATAAAAAGTGTGGGTAGGAAGGGTTGTTAAATTCAATCTAGGACTTTTGGACATTCTATGTTCAGTTTCGTAAATTGTAACTAATATTTGTATGAACCATTAGCGTATAGTATTTTCATCTAGAAGTATAGTGTCATCAGATGTATATCGTATATAATGACCGTTGAACGCCTCGTGTCCCTGTCGATAATAAATCAGAATGACTGTAGTCTGCCTCTATGAAACATTCACTTGAGGAAACAACAAATCCTCAAAGACGTCAATAACTAAAACTAAATATAACTACGGGACACGAGCTGATTTATTGGATTTTCTAGATTGACATTACAAACTGTTTACATCAAATAGTATACCAAGACAAATTACTTTAAACATGCAACATTTTTCAGCCCTTTTTAAATACAGTACCAGAGATGTCATAGATCTATAAGAAACACTATCAAAACATGAAAAATTCTCTCTCAACAAAATGCACACGAGATAGTATAACTAAAAATCTCATTTAATCGTTATATGATGTGGGATGGTGGTTTCAGATTCTTTATGGTCAATATTTTCTCATATTATAGCAACATTCCATCATCACCTGCATATAATGTTGCGCGACTATCTCAACTACTTCGATACATCTCAAAACGCCATACTCTAACGAATGGATGCAGTTTTTAAATTTGCATTTACTGGGAAACACGTTTACTTCAACAGAGTTTTGAACAGTCAATTTAAGTCATCATTTTATATTATTTCATGGTCGTTGGTTATTAATGTAATCTACGACGATTAATTTGCATAATTAAAAACCTTGTCATTGTGACAAGTCGCTGTCTGAGCTATAAGTTGTTGGCGACTCGTTCTTTGAGAATATATTCATCTGAGAGTCGAAATGCGGTGTATTATACGGCACTACAGGCATTTGTGACCTCTACTCTGATCGGATAGTGAACATATCACAGAAGGCAATGCTAATAGTTTTGTAATTGCGAGTGAATTTACAATTTAATTGGACCAGAGCACAACGCAACTTCAGTCCTCCACTTATACTGATAACCAGCTGGACCAAGACAAAAATGAGACTCTCTCAAGTATACGAATTTGATACATCAAAATAGTGAATCTTATGGTATACCACTTCTACCATAAAGGCATAAAACGCACGTTATTTACTACTTCTTTCACCTTGTTAGCATTTCTGCACACAACATTACTTTGAGTTGATGTGATGCTATATATTTCATGATCATATGTGGGTCTAGCAAATCGACTTCACAGACATTTGAACACATCGATACGCACAAAAAATGTAACACCCCACAAAAATTGTGCATAAATTTATCGTCTTGAACTACCAAAAAAAGTTCCAAAACAATAATCTGCGACGTTGTGTTGACCGACAAATACTTGTACTCAGTTACATAAAAGGATGTTAACTATCAGTTCATTTGTGTCTACTGTGCTAGTCCGACATCCATATGTGACCCCATCAGCGTCTTACCTTTGTTCTTCCAAACCTGTACCCGCGTATGGATCAATGCTCAATTATTTATATTTGGGAAACCATAACTACCATTCTCGTCTAAATACCTTCCAAATGGTCAATTCGCTCAAACAGATTATAGTTTTCTACAGACAATTATTTGCCAAATTGATTTCATAAATTTTACTATTATGTGAATAGTTGAGTGTAACGTGACATCTGAAGGGACTGAGATCCTTCACGTGTACCATGAGTGACTTTTCCACTTTTTTCCACCAGTAAACCCCATCATAATAACCGAAAAGCGCCATTCGCAGATTCAGCGGATAGGTCTATTATCATTCATTAATATTTCTGTTTTCCGACGAGACTCTCTATATGTAGGAATGTCTTTGAGGTTCATGAACACTCCTGTATTTGGTCAATTTCAAGTTTTGCTCATACCCATTCTTCTACAGTTTTTCAGTTTGTCTATTAAGTTACGGCTTGGCACTTTGATTCAGAATGAGACACTTCGTCGGATCTCTATGGATGCTCCTGTTCAATATCAGGCCCACATGTTTTCACATTGCCGTCACGCATGATGGGACAACCAAAAGGGACGGTCATCCTTACAGTTATTTGCCTTTAGGTTATTCTCTGGTTATATCTACCTTTGTTGGAAACTAACCTGTAGAATTAGATCCTTTATGAGAGAGCGAGAGAGAGAAGAGAGGAGAGGAGAGAGAGAGAGAGAGAGAGAGAGAGAGAGAGAGAGAAGAGAGAAGAGAGGGAGTTCGAACTACATTCTCATACAAAACTTCTTAATAGTCATAGTTGATTGATTTGAACAATGCATGGTTCCTACATTGGAACCTTATTAATTATAGTTGACTTTGAACGATTTGTTTTTCCAAAGTGGTGTGATACACATACTCAATTCCGGCGCAGTAAGTTTGGACATGAGCTGTGACATAGGCCAGAGGAACTTTGTGCGAAGTCAATTTTAGATGAGCTACCGTGAGAACGTATTTACTGTGTTGAAGCAAGTGTTTAGTGCATTGTGGGCGAGGTGGGTCAATCTCTTGGTTGATGATTTTTCACTATAACACGCGTATAATTTAAAATATGAAATTTCCACGAGTGGATTTTTATTATACTTACAACAAGTACATATATAATAATAGCGTACAAATCGTATACTTAGTCATAAAATTGGTAGTCCTCCTACAGGTTTTCCTTAATATAAAAGAATAATAACACTATCATAGACATGCTAACATGTTGTAATATATTTTGTAACCGTTTGAAAAAAAAGTTTGAAAAATGCAAGGTACATCTTTGCCCACAAAACAGATGCTAAATTTTAGTTAGTCCGAAAAATATGTGATTATACCATGATAAAACATACGTTTATCCGAGCTTTGTTATCCCTTAGTGGGTCACCTCCTCCATAGCCAAGTTGTCTTCCAGCAGGTCGTTTTTTTTATGGATTCTGTTATGACACGGTGGGGGTATCCTCTAGTACCACAACACTTGGTAGTTAGAAGTCGTTCCTTCTTTCGCTGGAAATGGCACACAAATTGTAGTTCGGTCGGTATGGATCACCAGGTCTTTTCTTTCGACACTATATTCCAACTGCTAAACCCTTCCGTTGGAGGGGTACCTGGGTAAAAGACTGACCTCATATATCTTAATTAACGCAGTTCTTTATTTATTATTACTTCGACGTATTTAAGGACTTTACATCATGACGAAAAAAAACCCCGCCGTATTCGATACGTGAATCTTACTAAGTCGTAATCCCAACAATCTGCGAGTCTTCAAATAAAATATTTGAGCTAAAAATAATATATTGGGCTTAATGTTTATTCTGTTGATAAATATTCCAAAAGACGATGCTATTTTCTTTTATTTAATAATATTATTAATATTACGACATGCCGTGTTTCAATCATTCCGATGAGAAGAAATGCGACAGCAAACTGTTTTCATGATCCTCCGAGGTTGTCGGGCCACGTCACACAACAACATGTATCGGAGCTACTGTGCACCAAACTGCAATTTCAGCACGCCTGGAGGGAGAGAAAGACATGTTTGGAGTTGGGAATGTTGGATGATCCTCCGTTGGCGAAGTAGAGTAAGAGAATTGCCCTACATATGATTATCCTCGCATGCGATTTGAAGCTACTTAGCGGGCATCAACGACGCGAACTTTGGAGGTGCTCTGCGATTTTAAGGTCTGGAAAATTTCACATTGAATGAAGTTGAAAAATATATGGGAGAATAAAAGTATCATTGCTTTTTGAGTGTTAGAAAGAACTGAATACCGGTTCAAAAATGGATATGACATTGCGCGTGCATAAGTATGAAGAGATAAACTCAGGGTTATGAGGAAATGCTTCACTGAGTCCTGTAATCAACAAGCAAAACAAATTCTATGTTGAAATGTCCATTTGGTTAATAAAAATATTTCCAACTAACATACACTTATTGATGTAACCGTGGTTTATATAATAGGGGAGTTCTGGAAATGTTGTAGGGAGAGTTATAAAAATCTTATATTTAAAAGTTAATAACTCATCACCCTTCTGAGAGGATGAAGAGAGGCAGTGAGAGGAGCGATGTAAGAGAGAAAGATGAAGCGAGCAGAGAGAGAGAGAGGAGAGAGAGAGAGAGAAGAGAGAGAGAGAGAAAACAATTTTTATTATTTATAAAGTAGGAAGTAAACGCTGTTTAATCCTCAAGTTGTCCGCTCTTTTGTACGTGGTAATATAGCTATTAGCATAAACATATGTCCACCACCGACTCTTCTGGAGCCATAATATTTGAATTTAATCGCATGAGACATCACAATACTCTAACAATAAGAAAATATGAGTTATAAACACTGGCACGGTACATTGTATACTAGGTAAGGTGGGCAGAAGGGGGGACTACGTATGATGATATTTCCAAACCTTAACCAAAGCATAGTGTGCAGCTGCTCAGGTCTCAAATATTCATAGCTAAGTATATATATTATAATAATAATAAATAGCTATCTAACTAACGATGCGATAACTGACCTGTGGGATTTTTGTACTCGCATCATATTATCTAAAGTATGTGAATCGAGATGTAGAAAGAACTGAGTTATATGAAAACAGAGAGTATATAAAAATAAAATTGATTTGGAGAGATACCGCCTTAAAGCGATAGGCGAAATATTTCTTCTCTAAGCGCTTTCCCTCAGCCACCCGCAATTTAACTCAGGAAGTTTGCATTGTAATTATGGGTTACCTGGTTCCACTATGTTTGTTTTTGTAAAGGTTACGATCACAATGTCCTGAGACTGGTCGGTCATTCACTTTCACCATTGTTTGGCAAATGGAGAGATATATTTGAACCATACAGCGCGCAGAGTATGAGGGGGAGCAACACGCATGAAAAGATATAATTACTTGTATCGACAGTAATTATTTTACAGAGTGGTGAGAATTATTGAAGGCAAGACATTCATGTGGCATACGGATTAATCTGAATGTAGAGGCTGAATACTAATACCAAATGGGGGAAATAAACTAAACATACCCAGGGTTTAAACTTCGCACTTGCCACTCGCCATTTGCGCATAGAAAACTCTTTGTAGAGGCCGCTCCTAACATATCTGGCATGTCACGTTTGCCCACAGTGGCGCGTGATTCCTTTGAATAAGATGTACTAATCTTATGGGTTTCATTAATTGCCAGACGCATGGAAACTTATTATATAATATTTCAAAAACAAGCAATTAACAGAGACTTGGATAAAAAATCACATACAAGAAGTAGAGTGTATGACTTTTGTGTTGCTCACGCTGCAATGCGATTCCATTCAACATTGTACATGTCTCATAATTTAAGATATTTAATTACTGTATCAATGTTTCATTACATGTGGCTAGCGTTTATTGTGGGCTCCCAAAATGACTATCAGAGCCCACGGGGGCTGTTCGCGTAGAATTATTCTAGTTAGTTTAAACCCTGCATACACTTCTGTGCGTCCAAAGAGAAAACAGCAAAATGTTTTCAACTGCTCCGATGTACAACACAAAATTGCACAATGACATTCTTTGAACAATAGAATACACCTTGACTGATCATCAGTAAGATTATTTGTTATCAAATCATTAACTTTACATGGGAATTCAACAGATTGAAACAACCTCGAGAATTTGAGGTTTGTCTCCTGGTACATCGGCTAGTTATACAAATTTAGAACCTGTTAATTGATTAACCAAATATATAAGTACGGATAATTACCTGACAATCCATTGTGTATTCTATTGTATTTACCAAGAGCATTAGTGTGGGTATCATGTACTACTAGTGCAAGTTCATACTGCACGGCGTAACTCTTTAGCCATTTTATTAACTATCACTATTTCTTATATATTGGACATTAATCCAGAAGGTAAATGTGGATGATAATTAATGTATAAAATTCATTCCTTGACGTCATTCTACAAAATAGTTTTTTGATGCTGGGGTGGCCCAGTCATTTCTATATATTGAAAACGTGAAGTTGTAATTTTCCTTATACAATATAGCTTATATGAGGTATTGAGATCTACCCCATTTTGGCCATAGGTTTATAATTATTCCAGAGTATTGAGAATCTCATTTATCAGGAACTTTCAAAACAAATTTTTCAACTCGCGAAGAAAATGTTCAACTCTTGTACCACTGGGGAACCAGTCGACGGAATTTGCAGCATAGGGGATTGGAAAGAACATGCAGCTAAACAGAATGCTGGACCAAAGATGCCACTTTGTAAATTTTTATCTTTAGAAATATGAAATGATTGTTCAATGAAATGTCTGAATACAAATGACTTTTGAAAAAATTATCCTCCCCTAGAGTCCAGGTTTAATCATCTTTAAAAAGTTAATTCATAATGTATGTAACCTTTATTGATTCAATTCCACAATACTAGTAATTTCGGCACACTTAGCTATTTTATCAGTTGATTACATTCGACAAAGATTGTGACACACATTGAATGTTATATATATGTCGCTGGAGATGTCTTTAAGACTTCTAATATTCATTAAACAATTAATCTGCAAATTAAATTTAATATTTACAGTAGAGATACTGAGGCAGACTTTATCGTATACACATAAATATGCAAAAAAAACAAACCTGAGAGATATATGTCTGTATTTTGTGGGACAATTTGTTAAGTTAACTACTCTATGGACACTTAATTGTATGATAACTTTGCTATCGCCTACACGTTTCGTTAAATCTAAGGTAAAGACACAATTTGGTAACTTGAGAGGTAGTATTTTTGATAACTAGGTTGCATACTGTGTAGTGAAATTTCTTATTGTTGTAGATCCTTGAAAGAACAAATCAAACTACCCTTCGACACGTTACTATGATAGCGGGCCCTTTGGGGACATTTACTTTAATATTTTTAATTTCTTGTATGACACAAATATAACGAATTGAATTGTATCTTGAAGTATCATTCTGAACTATCGCTAAAACTCTCTCATCTCTCTCTCTCGTCTCTCACTTTCTCTCTCTCGGTCTCTCTCTCTCTCTCTCTCTCTCTGACTCTCCTCTCTCTCTCTCTCTCTCTCTGTGTGTACGCATTACTTCATATCAAAGTCGCATTAAGAGCGGCTAAGAAAACTTGACACCTCGATTTTACTTTTTATGTTTGTGTTTATCTTTGGTTAAGCATGACTTCAATGAAGGGCGGTCAAAATCTGGGTTTCGCTCGAAATGCCGGTCTTAATCTAGTATAATTCGCACCCCGGGCCTGCGTCGCACCGCTACGCGCTTTTTTCACGACATGTGGCCGCAAGCAGAGAATGGTCATTTTACTTTGATAATGTGAACAAGACGATTATTATTAATCGGTAGCAGTGATATTATAAGTTATTTCACGACTTCCGAGCTTATCGAAAAAATTGAGCAAATCGGTTAGTTAGGGCAACACGTACATGAAGTTTGGTTTGTTTTGTTTTTTTTTTTTTTTTTGGTTTTTTTTATGCTAAAAACTACAAGTTCAAAGTCTGACAAAAATCCATTAGCGCAGTATACTTATAAATAAAATTGCACTCCGTATACCTTTTCGGCAACTGTTTTAATTTATAAAACTTAGCAACGAAATATTGTGTATCGATGCCGCTAGACTAAACTTAGCGGGGGGGGGTTGGGGTATCTTACACCGGCCTCTTCCTCATTGTTATCTGTTTAGCTCCTACGGAAAAAGGGTTAGAAAAGGGCAGCGAAGTTATCGTTTTTTGATACGCGATATATAATGCGACTTATATTTTTCAAGTATTTTTTCAATTGCTTTTTAAAATTATTATTCAATTCAATGTAGAGAGAGAGAGAGGGGGGGGGGTGGGCGAAAATTTAAGAGAGTTATTAATATCATAAACAGATAAAAAGAAAATTCGAAATTAAAAAAAAACGGCATCCCGAAAAATACAAAAAATAGATTTAGGGGAGGGGAGAATGGGGTTCGATTTGTAATTTCTTTCAGGTAATTATCTCGTGTGTCTGGAGTCGCGCGGGTTCCCTTTGATGTTGGCGGTCTTTGTGGATCCGTGTGTATTGTCTTAAAACCCACTACGCGGAAGCACGAGATCTCTTCGTTTATTTTGCTTGCTGCTTTCACTCCATGCACTCTTAGCTGGCCTGCCGTCTGATATCGTATATAGCGACTAACAGATGTTTATCGTATGCTGATATCAGAGCGGCAAGGCCAGTCAACATGCACTCTCTCCGTTGTAAAACACTCTGCCCATTGGCAGTGGTAATACGTCACATCGCGGTGTTATTTTTGAAGCCTCGTCTCTAGGTATGCATAAAAGGTGTTTATTTACCGGAAAAAGCGAAATATTTTTGTCAAATATATCGTTGTATGCGGTTAAGAATATAATTGAATATTATATATTCCGGCCGCCACGAAACGAAGTTTGGGGGGGGTGGGGGGTATATTGGAATCAGCATGTCCGTTCTGTCCGTCGGCGTTCTGTCCTGTTAGACATGATTATTTTGTCCGGGCATGTTCTAAGAAACCAATCACGGAAATTTTCTGAAAAATTTGTATACAGCATTACTCACCATATGAAGATGTGCACCTGATATTTTCATTTTGATTGGACAATTTATTCAATTGCCAGATTTACAGGCTTTTTTTCCATTATATGGAGCTTAGACATTTTGTTCGCGGGCATGTTCTAAGAAAACCTGTTGGACGGATTTTTTCTGAAAATTTGTATACACATTACTCACCCAATGAATAAATGTGCACGCTGTACTTCATTTTAATTGGACGATTTTTCTTCAGATTTACAGGCGTTTTTCCATATATTGATCTTAGACATTTTGTTCGGCATGTTCTAAAGAAACCGTTCACGGATTTTTCTGAAAATATGTATAATCACATTACTCACCATTATGAAAGATGTGCACCTGGTATTTTCATTTTAATTGGACATTTTTTTCTTTTTTTTCTTGCGATTTACAGGCGTTTTTCGCATATATGGAACTTAGACATTTTGTCCTGGACATGTTCTAAGAAACCGATGCACGTTGATTTTTCTGAAATTTGTATAACACATTACTCACTATATGAATGATGTGCACTGGTATTTTCATTTTAATTTGGACGATTTTTCTTTGATTTACAGTGCGTTTTTCCATATATGGAACTTAGCACATTTTGTCCAGGATCATGTTCTAAGAAACTGTTGCAGCGGATTTTTGCTGAAAATTTGTTTAGCACATTATCCACGCATATGAAGATGTGCACCTGGTATTTTCATATTAATTGGACGATTTTCTTTCGATTTACAGAGCGTTTTTCCCATATATGACTTTAGAATTTTGTCCGGGCATGTTCTAATCAAAAACCAGTGGCAGTGGATTTTTCTGAATTTTTTTTTACCATTTCATTAGATTACTATTGAAGATGTGGCACTGGTATTTTCATCTTGGATTGGACATTTTTTTCCAATTTATTAGTGCTTTTTTCCACTTTATGGACTTAGTTATATTTGGCGGCAATTACGTAAATAATTTGCTTAAAGATTCATGAGAGATTTGATTTTATAAATCTTGCAAATGCATTGTATTGACTGAGCTTATGGCATTTACGCATTTTCTTATTCTTGAATTAGAATATATAAAAGTATAAAGAAATAAGGGGGGGGGGGGGTCTCTTTTGGAGTGTAATTTCAAAAAGCAATTAAACATGCAATTTGTTCAATGTGAATACACTTTTATGTAGCGGCGTTATTTTTATTGAATGTACCATCAATGCATGTTAATAATCATATAATATAATCGTCAATTTTCTGTCGATAGGATACTTTATATTTTTGCCGGATAAGAGGTAAGTTGGGAGTGGGGGATCAGAAAACGAGAATGCTGATACAATGAAATAACGCATGTTGAATTCTTTATATGGATATTTCAATTTGGTATATTATGGTAATGGTTTCATTGAGTATACGCAGTAAATGTTTTAGTAATCTAATTGATTCAGCGAATTTTTTAAAGGAACATTTTCAATTAACAAGCTAGATGACGCAATAGACATCTTCATTCTTTTTTTTGTTTAATCTAGGAAGTCTGGTTATTTCCATTATAATTGTGTGGGCCGCCGCGGGGGGTATTAGTCCCTAAAGGACAGTTCTTTAGTTTTACGTGTTGGTATTTATTTTTAAAAAATGCATAAATAGAAACGCAAAATGTATATTTGACTTCCGGGACACTTTAAGAGCATGCTTGGGTTTCTACTTATACGTATAATATTTATGTAGTCGTTTGGAGACCTCGTCTTCCAAGCAATCGTGAGTATTGCCTATGGTTACCTAATTGTGGGGCCCGCCTTATTGGCAGACTTATTTTATTTCATAGAAGGGCAGAAATTTGATTGCAGAAACTGTTTACAGGGATAAAAACAAAAATGCAACTTGCCAGTGTGCCTTCAAATGCCTGTATATGTTATAGAGACTTAATGGATTAAGATAGATTTTCACAATTATGTCCATTTGATATATCCGCGAAGAGCTCGATAATAAAGGAGCACCACAGAATCTGACATATTCTGCCTATATTTGGATATTTTACTTAACATTGACTCTAATGGCAGACTGACAACTACATTATATGATTAAGCGTCAACTTTCCCTTTCTATGTAGTAATATACCACTATCACCTGCTTGGTGTGATAAATGCTCCCACAGTTGATTCGATGCGCAAAAGCATGCTATGAGTATGAGGACTTTTTAAAGCGAGGCCAACTACTAACAAAAAAGTTGATGCTGCAGGGTTATAACGAATCTCGTTTAAAGTAATCATTTCGCAAATTCTACGGTCGCTATAATGACCTTGTTTGCGATTACAAATTATCACTAAGTCATATGTTGACTGATTTGTTTCATACCCTTTGTTAGACTGTCATTTTCCTACTAGATTTGACTACGGGTAATCCCGTTTACTTTATTTCGACAAAGGGCTCACGGCGGGTGTGACCGGTCAGCAGAGGATGCTTACTCCTCCATGGCACCTGATCCTGTCTTCGCTTTTGTCGGAGGTCCGTGTTGCCCTACACTCGATTTTGTATATGTTTTTTGGATTATGATTACGTTTGACACAATGTTAACTTCGCCTTTTTGTATCTATTGAGAAGTAAAATCCATTGCGCATTCATGTGAAAAGGGCATTAGATTTTTCATGGCCGTTTCATTACCCTATGTGAGTGTCACAAATTTAAGGCATCGCTGTTTTATCTATTTGGCATGCGTGTTGATTAACAACAATGGCAAACGTGAAAATTTGCATAACGGCGAAATCGTAGTTATGCAGAGACTATTAAGGTTTCAATTGTCAACATCAGCATGTGTATACCCACTAAAATAGACACTGATTCCTTACATTATACATGTATTTGAAATGAAAGTAAAAGAATACTGCCAAATAGAAATTGAAATACATATTACATTTCAGGTTATTTTTCGTAGTCTCCATCCACTAACGCCATTCATTTGCAATGGCAGATTGAAAGGGATATGGACATGTTTTGAGCTAAAATATTAACAAAATGTATGTTTCCATTTTTGGCCGGGTTGCACAAAGTGCAAAATCGGCTTATAGA
>CAJDSM010002069.1:14669-24669 GCA_903981925.1 Ostrea lurida
CTGATTTATGACCTGTCCGACACCTACTTCCCGTTTACTTACTTAATTAGAATATTTTCCAGTGTTATTCTTAATAGTGCAAATTTTCGTAACACTTTACTCAGGAATTAATTATCGCAGCCTCATGACCTTTGATATCCATTTTCTGTGGGTGTTCCCATTATTTAGGATTCGATTTATGACCTGTCCTATACCTACTTCCTTTTTATTGATTTAGAATATTTTCCAGTGTTATTCTTACGAGTGCAAATTTTCGTAACACTTTACTCAGCAATTAAGTATCGTAGCCTCATGACCTTAGATATCCATCATCAGTGGGTGGTTCCATATCGTGGAATCAGATTTCAGATCTGTTCAACACCTACTTCTTGTTTACCGAATATTTTCAGCATTATCACTCATACTAGTGCAAATTTTCGAATACTGGTAATGACCCATGTTATTTATGATTTATTTTATTACAATTCATGTATGTTAATTGCTGATTTGTTTTTATTGTTAGTATTTAATATAAGCATCCTATAAGGCCAATAAAAGGTTTGGTGAAATTTTATTCATGTACTTCATTCAACAAAATAGAAAACAACATATTTATAGACACCCAGCCATTTCTGTCTTTGACGAATTTTTAATGTTTATAATACTTGATTAAGGTATTTCTAATGATCAGGACAAATTTGAAAGTCAGTTGTTGAGTTACAAGAGAGATACATGTACAACAGTCGCAACTCTTTGTTATGTAAACAAGACTCGTGCCATGTTCCTGTTTACATAGAAGTTGCTCAATAGAAAATATCATGTTTAAGACAGAATTCATGAGAATTGGATATGAAAAACACTAGAAACTGTTTGATTGTGTTCAGAATGAACTTGTAACTTGACAAATTTGCTTTAAATGAAACGTTGATAAGATCTAGCATATTTTAACATGTGTAAACAAAAACATGGCACAAGCCTTGTTTACAGTGTTGTATCTCACTTGTAACTCAACAACTGACATTCAAATTTTTGCTTACTATTAGAAATACCTTAAGGGAGCCCCACAAACATTAAAAATGGAAAAAATAAATTTTAACCCAAAACGTAAAGGGAGGGGGGGGGAGGCGTACCCTCCTGTTCTGAAAAAAAAAACGATAAAAGAATCAATCATTTTCTCCACTCTCAGAGAAACAGTAGATAAGATCTTTTGATTTATTTTTACTTTTATTGGTAAGACTTATCTTTTCAAAAACAAACCTTCGATCTGATCCCAGTTCTGGTGTATCCAGGAGTCCGTGTTTGTCAAACTCTTGTTTTGCATTCTGTTTGGGACTTACGAAATTGATCACTGTTCGTGATCTTCGCCTTTTCACAAACCCCGTGTTTTATATCTTTTCTATAACTGTGCAACACTTAGCAATATGAACCCGAGTTTTATTACCCAACAGTACAAGACCTGACAATGTGAACCCAGATTTTATTAACTTACCGTATAACATTTGGCAATATGAGCCTTGCGTTTTATAAATTTTGTATAACTCTATAGTGATCAACTGTGATATATATACGTCTTTATAACCCTACAGTATAACGCTTGGCAAAATGAGCCAAGTTGTATACCCCTTATAGTACTCTACATTATAACATTTGGCAATATAAACTTGTATATTATACATGTAGTACATTATACATGTATTATCTTACAGTGGAATACTTGGCCAAATAAATCCTGTATTTTCTATCCGTTTTTATAACTATACAGCGTAAAGCGTGTCAATTTATTATCTAATATAGCACAAGATTTTATTATTTGTACCTTATCGTACAACATATCTTATTGTACAACACTTGGCATTATGAACCTTGCGTTTCATATCCGTATTTAATATTCTAAAGTGTAACACTTGACAAAATGAACCCCGACTTTATTACCTTATCGTAAAATACTTGGCAATATGAACCCTGTACTGTGTTTTATGTCTATGATACTACCTTACAGTATAACATGTGGTAAAACAATGCCCGTGTTTTACATCCATGTTTAATACCCTACAGTGTAACACTGGGCAATTATGTACAGTTGCGTTTTCCAGTGATCATTAGAGCAACACAATTTGCTATTGGTGTTTATAGATCACAAGCACATCGTCTAAAAACCAAAAGTATTGGAAAGTGGAACATTCATTCGCAACTGGACGTAGCTAAAAGACGTTACATAATTCTGCACCTCGCATACATAAACAAACAACCACTAGTTCTAACTGCTTAGTATTGCAAACGATATGTCAAATGCACCAAAACATGACTGACTAGCACCAAATAAAGCGTTTGATTTTACAGGTAAAATCATCAATATGCATGTATATTTGCATATATCAATTGGGATTGGAATAGGCGTTGTTTTGGTAGGCGAAGTCTGCCACTCTTCTCTCGTCGTGCTGATGTCCACCCCTGACACATGACTCTGTCGATTCGAGCTGGGTTTGCCGGGATATGAACTGTTGAACAATCCTCTCTGCATCATGTCTTTTAATTTTTTTCAACACAATCTACAAATAAGAGCAAGAGACCCATGAGCCACAGTGCACACTCTCTCTCTCTCTCTCTCTCTCTCTCTCTCTCTCTCTCTCTCTCTCTCTCTCTCTCTCTCTCGCCATACGTTACATGTAACAACAGAACACCAAACTTCTTGATGACTAATTGAGATTTGTTTTCAAATTTGTTATGACGCGTCTTTTGGGTCACGTGGGGACTTGTAATTTTCGAGACTACCGCATCCCCGGGGTCTTACGGAGGGGGCAAAAACTGTCCAATTTTCAAAATTTCCTTCACTACAACTGCACATCTGTAGGAAAAACTAGTGTATATCCATAATTAAGTAGACAGGGCCGTAACCAGGAATTTTCAATGGGGGGTGCACAAGACTAAGGCAAGGGGTCTTAGAGCCTATTTAGCCCCACAGCTAGTCTAGGGTGCCTGGTAGGGGATCCAGGGGGCTTTTGCCCCGGAAGCTGAGAGGTTTTAGTATTTTCATTGGGACTGGAGGCCTCCAACGGGTCCAGGACGGGACCTTAGTAGGGGGTCAGCAGGGGACGAGCCCGGAATTTAAGATGAGAGATTTTGCATTTTCATTTTGAACTGGGGGGGGGGGCTGTACATACACGCAGTGTACCCCCCTGGTTACGGCCTTGGTAGAGCAGGAAGGCTTCAACCGCAATTGTAAATTTCATGACCGTCGGGGTAAAGGTTCTGATTCCAAGGCGGTGCCAAAGTAGTGTTTATGTGTAAAACATTGCAATAAATGTTTTTCTTTATTGCTATTGACAGTAAGCAGAAATTAAATGTATATCTAGAAGGAGCATGTTGCTTTTTACCATATTTGTAAATTTTATGATCCTTGGAGTAGGGGTTTTGGTTCCAGGTTGGGTCCACAGTGGTCATAGTATTTTAGATGTGTCTTTAAGAATGGAATATTATATTACAAATCTAATTTTTTTTCGAGTTCGGCATGAAAAATTTTCGGGACAAGCTTCACATAAATGCATTTTTATTTCGGGACAAGCTTCACATAAAATACATTTTTATTTCGGGACCCCTGCAAATAGCAAGTAGCGTGACAAAACTGCCAAAAAATTACCAATTTTCAAAAATCTTTCTCTGTACAACCCTACATTTGTAATAAAAATACAAAATTCGAGGTAGAGAATCTGATTTCAGGTCGGGACTAAACTTAGTAGATAGAGTTTATGTTTAAAGCACTGCTTTAATGCTACATGTATTTATGCTCTCCATTTTTTTAAACATACAGGAAACCGGTTTTCTCTGTCCCGTAGCTTTGTTATTTTTCTTGGTAGTAATTAACAACAGAATACATAATGTTGGTTGAAAAATTGTCATTTATTAATGACGATTGTAGACTTTGCAAACTTTAAACTTATACACCCTTAAAACTAGGGAGATCCCCGATTCACAAAAATACAACTCGGACAACCTAGCCAAGAATGACATTGGGATCTTTGACATTAAATAGAATTAAGTCCTTACCCCAGGGAGATTGGGTTTGGTTCCAGGGTGGAGTCAGAATTTCATGTATTTTTATGGTGGTTATTGCCAGTATCATTTGATAAGACTATTTAAAAATTTTGCTGATACTGTTAGAAAACTAAAAACACGTTCAGGAAAAGCGTTTAGGCGCATCCTCTCTTAAAATTTTCAATTATAAGATAAATCATGGTCTCTTTTTTATGGAAAAAAAACTCCGATAAAATAAACAATATTTTTTGAGCTTCCGAGTGCTTCGCCAGGACCCACAGGGAACCCTAGGGCGGACCCTAGACCCCCTGATTCATGAAATCAAGCTCTCCTAACTTCAATTCCTGGATCCGCCCATGAAAATGCACGTAATGGTTCTCAACTGCAAAAAGATTGTGTTGTATTTATAATGCAAAATACTTATTGTGCCCGCGATCCCTTATCCGCACTAAAAAGTTCATTACCAAATTTTATGATGATGTAATGTCCAAGAAATATATACTTGCTTTTCCTAATTTGATTTATCATTTTGAATTCTGCAAACATCAAACTATCTAAATTATGAAAAACAAGATGTGTTTGTGGAACACTGATGCCCCCGGATTCCACATACCAATGAAAGGAACTTGCCAAAAGGATTACGCATGTGAAATATGAAATTTAAAGTCGATCACTTACCATTCAAAAGTTATGGCCAAGGTTAAAGTTTTTGAAAAGTAGGCAAACATTTTGTTACCAATAGAAATGGCTTGTCATAAGGAATATACATGTGATATATGAAAGTCTTATCACTTACCATTCAAATGTTATGGCCAACAATGTTACAGTTTTTCATGCGGACAAACAGACAGACCAAAAACTATACATTTATGCCCCCGAACTGAAGATTCCAGGGGCATAAAAGTACATATTACGTCATGACTTTTGATGTACTCTATACCAAATGCGTATTCCATGACCATTAAATGCACTTCTCTATCAAGGAAGACCAATTTTAGTCGTGTGTTCGAATGGTCCATCATAATCGGAAATGTACACTTAAGGCAACTGGTCTATATAGATACATCCCTCTATCGCTTATATAATATTATGTTCTAGCACCATGAATTATGTAGTATATAGTGCTTTGAAGATAATGAAAGAACGATAAATGCCTGTTACGTTCTAAAATCAGTGCACTGATAGAACACTGTGCACTGAAGTCTAGACCAATAACCCCCAAGAGTGATCAGCAGCCTTAACTCATCGATGTAAATTGCACTTTGCCGACGTGTTCTGAATGAACAAGATGACACCAGAGTAATTTCAAACTTAATTCATGTTCTTGACAAAACCATTACATGTACCTCTTGCTTCAACATATATGAAACAAACAGAGATTTGCAATACGCATCCTTTATGGTACATGTAGGTACATGTAGTCTTAATATAAAAATGCACAATACTGTATCTATTACGGCATTGAAATCAGCTCATTCTTTTCACATGAAATGAAACTATTTTTTACGACTGGTTACTAGGAAATACGGTGGTTGGTTTTGGACTGGTGGACGATATTATTTTTTTTAAGTCGTGCCCACGATTCCCATGAAATGGATTTTGATGACACGAATTCTATTTCGTGTGAACTTTTTTTTTTAATTTCTTAGGAACGAATTTTTAATATGAATCTCGTCCACCTGTCCTTAATCAGCCACCTAAGGGAGACTTTGATTATGCAGAAGGTATTTTGTCCTTTCTCACATACAAGCGAGTATTTTCAAAATTATTAAGAATTGGGTAAAACATTTACACAACTTCAAACAAGGAATTCTTCGCTTTTCAGTATTATATTTAGAGAAAACCCCATTGTTACTATGGACTTAGGTTCGCACTGCAAATCACCACTGTATTGTGACGCCACATCTGCTTACATAACTTGATTGTGTACGTAGTAGTGATAATAATAGAAAAAATACATGTACTTCGTCTGCTCCTACCGAACTAAAGAAAACCATGCGCTTGACTAGAATATGGAGTAATAGAATAGGAAAATATGTATGAAGGACTGAATGCCAGACACAACAACCTTAAACCATGAATGTATAGAATCTGCAAATGTGTCTGCCCAAGATTCATTGAAAAAATCTACATGTATATTATATGAACTCACTACCTTTCTTAAGTACTGCACGATAAATGCATATAGGTATGACAAAGCCAATTTGTAGCCCAGTTCTTCATAAGCAGAATATTTTTAAAAATTTCCCAAATAATTTTAAGGTGAGACACAATAGTATTATTTTTTTTTAAAAAGTATTTTGATTTGAAGAAAAGACAACAAAACACCTTAATCCTATTGCCTGGTCCCCTTACTAAAGGCAGTAGACACGGAGCACAGCATGGGATAGGGAACCAGGCTATTAATCATATTGCTGCCACATCGTACCTACAGGTTACAGGTGCAATAATTTAAACCTACAAAGGAACATATCGTCGGTTGGTACTCAAATTTTTCGATCAATATTTTGATAACACATCAAATTTAGCATACTGATAGTGATCCATATAGAATTTGAGTTCAAAGGTCAAGGAACAAATTACCCCGGATATAAGAAAATATCGCCCGTTCAATACGTTGAGAACTTTTTACATGACTGATTTCATAGTTACTGGTACCTCTATGAAGTGTATGATTCCTATTGATTTTGAGGTCAAAGGTTACAGGTCATACCTTTCTGCACCTGAGTACAAGAATATTTTGAGAAAGGTCATGAACTTCAAGCTCAGGTGATCTAAAACAGTAATCTTACCGCCAGTTCTTCGAGGGTCATATTGCGATGTTCAACAACACATAGAAGAACTTCAGTGGGACTGGATCTAATACTTCCAAGGTATTCGATGCACTGTGCCATATCTAGGATTTCTGCTAATCGACGCCAATCGTTTCCAAGGGGATTGTGTGGATCCAGTTTAATCTTAAGCTGATTCCTGATGTCGTATGGTATATATTGTCGACTTCCTTTACACACTTCCTCCAAAAAGGACACGGAACAGCACTGATTTGGATTGACTGAGACATTTACATGTTCTTCTGTTCTGTTCACTTCGATGTTTGGAAGTGACTTATTTTCATTTTGACTGGTACTGATGTTGATAATACATGTATTATCAATTACCCTTTTTGACTCTTCTGTTGCATGTACAACGATCTTTTCGCCTTCATTTTCAAGCGTTTCTTGATAAACATTCAGGTGAAAATTGAGCTCTCTAACTGAATACTGCGTTTTCTTTTTGAAGCACATACATATATGAGGACATTGCCCATGCCAAATATGGAGATATGGAACGCGTTCGTATTCATCATTTTCGATACTTTCCCATTCCGATGACAGATACCTGAAACAACAAGTCGATGATTAATTGTGCATTTTTAATTGTTGTATTCACCTCAATCTTGCGTTTATGAAATTTGTCCCATGGGTTTTCTAGCGAGACTAAATATTGAAGTCTGAAATGTTTGACTCAAATGAGGTTTTCGGATCAAATTTTGTCCTTCGCAAAAACTATTCAGCCAGTTTTAAGTAGGCACAAATCCTCCATGGGTAAAAAGAAATCTAACCCTAGGAGGGCATGCCGTTCTCCATACGTACATTGTATAGAGATATTACCAGGCGTTAGGTGAAATGAAACAGAATTTGGCATATACATGGCGCTTACGATGGGAGCAAGAAGGTTTATTGTCCCAACAACTACCATGATCGGTTGTAAGGTCATGTCCGAAAGACGGGTGACGTTCATTTCTGATACCGGACCCACGTTTACTTTTAAAACGTCGAAGGTTTGAACGCGGCGCTGAAATCAAGGATTGAGCCAGAAATATCCCGATTTCTAAATTAAATGCGAAATAGTGTTTAGTGTTTTGCAATACATTCGCCTCAAAAACCATTGGACTACAAAGTCCAAATTAAGATTCATTATACAATGCAGATTTTGTACTTCTGAATCCAATATCTTAGTCCAGAACATTTATATCATTGTAGAATCATTGAATGCGCATAATCGAACTACTGGCTTGCTAGTATACTAGTACATACTAGTACATGTATACAATCAGCAAGACTGTTAATAGTACATGTAATAAAAGGTCATGAAATACATATACAGACCATGGCAAGATCTACAGTAGCATAGCATTTTTTTTTCCTGATGATATTGAGGCCAAAAAGACCTACTATATGTCTCAAGAAAATAATAGCCTTGATTTTAATTTGTTCAACCTTTGTAAAATTTTAATCGCTTTCCATAACTTGTAAACCAATATATCTGGGAGGGAAATAACAGGAATTATACTACTTCCAATTGTAAAATACCTACAGTATATATGATTTCAGATTATAAACTTCAGGAATGTCAGAGCAGCTTAATCACTGAGGAATATTATGTGTAATCAAGGTACATATACGAAAACAGGTGTTTCTACTTATTAATTTCGTATTTGTTATCTTAATTAGACACCGTAGCTGTACATGTATTTCCAGTGTAAAGCCAATCATCGATCAGTGTAGGATAGTTATTGCTTATTAGTATGTGGTCTGATCTTATCAAACCCAGCTATATTAGTCGTGGTATTTCACCTCCTTAAACGTGGGTGTCACAGACAGATGCAGTTCATGATGTTGCACTCCCCACAAAAAAAACTAACCAGCTGATTTCATTAACATTCCTAGCGATTTTGAAACCACGCAGAAATTGCAGGATGACACATTATAATTATCACATTTTTATCAAGGAAAGAATGATACCCTCACAGCGCACAACCACTATTAGTATACATATAAACGTATAATCTGATGTCATCTATATGGTTTTCATAGCATTTTACAGTACAGTACATGTGTATGGGGAGTTGTTTGGCAATTATTTTGGAATGCATCAACTTATATTGAATTCCCAATCTATGTACTATAATGCTAGCAAGAAGTTTTACGGATTGCCATTGATGAGTAACATGATTTTTTGAAAATACTTGTGACGATTTGATGAGTCGTCATTATAACCATTCGGGAAATCATCTACAAAGAACACTGTCTGCAAACTAGAAAACTGACATGGTCAGCAAGGGCCCCGCCGAGGGTTATCAATCATCTGTGTATTTGATACATTAATGTTGAGTACTGGTATATGTGAAGCTATATTAAATTGTGAATTATCACATCCATATCAATTGACACACTGAATAAGCATAAAATTTCTTGAAACAAATACTTCAAGAAATGTTTACTCGATCGAAGCAAACCTCAAGTAAGCAAAATATGGAAGTATTCCTGTAACTGACATTTAAGAATAATTCCATAAACGTATGTTTTCCAATACGTTGGACAAAAATATTTATACACTTGTGCTTCAATTGTGCAAAGTTTTCAAAAATGTACGATAAAAACTTTTTGAGTTATCGCATCACATCAAAAATATTGACGGACAAGGTGCTATGAATCCAGAATTTAAACACTTCCGCCTCTTATTGTAGAGTACAATTGTGCAAAGTTTCAAAACTGTACGATAAATCATTTTTGAGTTACCGCATCACAACTTCAGTTATCGCATCACGACGAAAATGTTGACGGACAGACGAACGGACGGACGGAACCAAGAATTTATACACTTCTGCCTCTTATTATAGATTACAATTGTGCAGAGTTTCAAAACTGTACAATAAAAACTTTTTGAGTTATCGCATTACAACGAAAATGTTGACAAACGGACGGACGGACTATGTGATTACTATAGGACACCCGCATTTCATGCGGGGCCTTAATTATACCCAAATTTACTATCAATGGAATAAATGCCATAAAGATAAGCAACATTCTTCGTCATAAAAAAGTTCAGTCGTGTATTCCAGCATTCAATGTAATTCAAATACAAGTCTACACTCTGCATTTCCTACAGATATACTTCCACTAATCACTGGGGATAAGCGGAAGTAGTTTACAAGTAAGCATCCAAC
>CAJDSM010002069.1:29669-32399 GCA_903981925.1 Ostrea lurida
CCGTTATCGCTTTTGTACGGAGGTCTCGTGAGTTGCCCTACTCATCGATTTGTATATGTTCTTTATTGAGGATTATGAATTCGGATTGACTACAGATGGTTAACTTCGCCTTTTTGATTGGAATATTCTGTGCATTGAATTTACGCGACCCAATACGATATAATTTAACTCATATTGAGAGACAATCCTAGTTTGTGAAAGTACTGTGACTATTCCCCGTTTTACAAGGTAATGTCCGAAAAGCCTAGTTCTATTGCTTCAAAATACCGAGCATTGTGGGAGGAAAGCAAATCACTATCTATTTTACTGTCTTAGTTTTGATGCAAACATGGCAACCAGCGGAGACTCAAAACTCAACTGGACCTATTTAACCGGTTTTGCCAAATGCGATTACGGCTCAATACAACTGTCGCTACCAAATACTCGTCGTATTTGTCATTTGCAGCTTCAAATCATAGCTTAGCAACACATCCGAGGCTCAAAAGTGCACATTCAACATCATACTGAAGCACTGTGGTAGCTGTTTCTCCTTTACAGATGACAAAGAGGACTGTGTGTAAGGATGTCAAGGTTTCTCCACTCCCTGGTCCAAACACTTGATCAGGCAGACTTGTTTTCTCTCTCGCACCAGGAATCTTACTCTCCATTGCTTTGTCTCCTCTGACCAATTGACAAATGATTTCTGCGAACCTAACCCTAGTCCTGATTAAGCCCATTCCTGATTCGAGTCTCTTTTCATATGTGACTATGATAAATCAGAGTTGCTGTTTCCGATATAACTAGCTCAAAGACCATATCCATTGCATTATCATGCGGCGGTCTAACGTAGGATAGCTGATCACTGATGGGCATGATCAAAGGATAACAATCTGCACTATGTATTTACAATTCAAATATATAAGAATCGTGTCAGTCTTTACACAACTAACTGTCAGATGCTGCCATCTGTCATAAATTTCATCTGCCTCTTTTTTGTCTGGTGACATCTCAATCACTCACGTGCTTGATATGTGTGGTGAAAGCAAAAATCTGCCTTGTGCGTGTGCATTCCTTGCGATCCAGGTACAGCAACTATCTACGTCACAGTGTGCTGCCCGGACTCCCGTTGGAAACACTTATGAAGTAATGTAGTAGTCTACGGGCATATGAACGCAGGTTATGTCTTCGTGAGGGCGAAGACACTTTATAGAGGGATGAGACGAATGTAGTAGTTTACAACTTCCGACTATATGGACCGTGGCGGCAAATCGTGCCTTGTAATATCGCTCAGTCGTTAGCAGACACACTGACTAAGTAATAGCAGGGTGCCAGGGTTTCTCGATTCCCTAGTGCCAAGGCCCACTTGACATACTCAATTATTCGCTCCCTGGTCCTGTTACACAAAAGTAATGGATTTCTCCAAAGGGATGAATCAAAAAAGCGTTTCTCATGCATGGCATTAAATAGGCTACTCTGACCTCTGTTCTCACCGTCAATTTATAGAAATCAGGAAGTTCAATGTCCAACGCGTTATTGTATTTCAAGCCATGTTCCTGTCTTAGAATGGTTTTGGTCAGAACAACTGCAAGCTCCAGAAATTCAGACTGACACCCTGGCATAGTAACCACGTAACAATGTCTGGGTGCCACCCCTTCACGTTTCCGTTCAGTCTGTTATGGTAAGGGTGAATTTTAATTTTGACAAGTCTGAACACACCTGAAGTTGCTTCTTTGTGAAGTTCATAAGATGCCTGGATGAGTGGTAAGAGTACGATTGGTTTCATATTGAGCAATAGTGTGCAGGGGGTAGCGTTGCGTAATTTAGGTCTGACGCCAAAGGAATCCATTAATTGAATGTCGTGAAGAATGAACAGATAGCAGATCCTGGACATACGAAGGCTGGCTGGGATTGAATTTTCAGCAATGTTGTCATCACATACGCGGTATGAGAGCCTAATCCGCATTATTTGTTATACATTCAGAAAGTAATTCCATATTATATGAATACGATACAGTAGCGTGCAGCCACGACCCCGTTGCAGATAGTGGATCGGAAAGCAACTTGCTCCTGAAATCAAGTAAGAGCTCTGAACATTTAGTAAGCTTTCCTCAGCATTTCCTAGACCTTGCTATTTACTTCAAACAGGGGAGAGAGCCTAGCTGCAAATCAGCGAGAATCTATGGCTTCTAAATACATCCTATACATATAATCTAATAAGTTAACAATTAGCGTATAAACTAGTTTATTTTATCTTGACTTGCACATATTTGGCGCGGTAAAGACGGGCATTTTGTGGGTGTAGAATCTGGATGTGGCCGTAGGCAAACCCACGGTCCGACCACCAATCCTCGCCACATCAACCTACTGCCGAGTCACGAAACTGAACTCGGATCGCAACGGTAAGAAGTAAGTGCTAGTAATGAACCACCTTATGCACTACCGGAGACATCGGACAAACCAGGCAATTCGCAGGACACATTTTTGCCCCTGACTACTTGTCCGCACAAATACGAAACCAGGTCATAGACTCCTGTGCCAGAATTCCTTGATTAACAATCAAGCAAGTCACCAAGAACTTTGAAAGTGCTTTCCATCACAAGTAGCAAATGCAGATGTGATTAACTAGTATTTTCAAGTCCTATGCCTCAAAAACATAATATGGAAGCATATCTCTCCCTTTTAGTCTAACTTGTGCTTGCCGATGCTACTTTGTATATAATGCCTATTAATATGAGTTTTTTCATTAACTGA
>CAJDSM010002071.1:254-10791 GCA_903981925.1 Ostrea lurida
CAAGTGCGTCAACATTGTGACATTTCTGCAATATTTGATTACCTCTCTGTATGGGTGAACAATTATTGAAAGGGACGTGAAACAACATTAAAAAAACAACTGTATTGAGAAGCAAATCGCCGTATTTTGAAGCATGGTGGTCCAGGTGCTTAAGAGGAGTAAGCACCCTCTGTTTGACCGTACACAAACTAGAACCCGGGTTAGCAACTCTTGCCGAGAGCCTTTTTAAAACGGAGTATTTCGTAGTCAAGGCAGATTATTCGAAAAAATGATAAGCTGCGGAGGCTTGTATGACGAATATCTATCGTGAACACCGACGAGATACGGGATGGAGCAAAGAGACAGCGGCCCGGAACTAGTCAATAAGAAAAGGGCACAAAGGTCGGGATACGCGATGACAGAAAACAGGCGGAATGTGCCCCAGACGCATTTTTACCAATGGCAAAGAGATTTCGGCTGGGGATCGTTGCTTTTTGTGTGGGTAGTGAGGCTGGAGGGTATGGGAGACGACAATCTAACCAGTTCGCCACTATTGCGGGTTCTTCTGGACTACAAGGGCGGGCGCGAGGCGGAGGGGCGGAGTGAATATCTTCAGGGAGACGGTGGCAAAACTCCGGCTGTCTTGATGAGTTTTGATAGGGTATGGAACTGCGCCATCTGAAAGATCAGATAAAGAGCTTCACTATTCATGACTCTCGAATATCTAGTTCTCGATGGCTGCCAGAACGGGACCCAGTGTGAGAGAGACTCCCTTTGCATCGTCAATTGTCGTAACCTGGCTCGATTTAAAAAGTGGTCATACGCACTTACAAGTCGATCAGTTGAGAGACATGAATACCATATGCAGGTCCAGTTGTAATGTTGTTACATAAATATAGGGAATTGATGACGGAGAAGCTTAAACCATCCCATTTGTCATAGTTTGCCATCAATGCCTATATTCAATAAAATATCTAAGTACGAAACAGACGTGATCGAGGACCCTGTGTTGTGTATTGGGATATATAGAATCGACATTTGTTACTCTTTCATCTTGATGTGTCTTATAGGGGATTTTAATATTCTTCTTATATACGTTTTATCCATTCTGACTAGCTATCAATTTCTTGTTTATAGTTGATCCATCGTTTGGCACAATATTCGACATAATTCATGATAAAGATGGAATTTTGGAAATAATTGAAAGATTGAAGTTTTCTGAATTTAGGACATTAAAATAGGTGAAACTATTATAAACATAACAAGTACTTGTGGCCAAAATGTGGACGTCCAGCTTGACTAAAGCATGGTACATAGTTAAAGGAACACGGTAGGTGATTAAGCATTAGAACGGTCAAATATCTAGGGACTGTACATAACGTGTTTTTTTTAATTGAAAAATTAAATGGATGGGTTTGGCCTCGTTCATAAAGAGGCAAAACAAACGAAAAAATAAATAAATAAAAAATAATTAAAAAAAGTAATAAAAAAAACTGATAAAAAAACAAAAACCAAAAAAACAAAAAAAACAAAAAAACACCAAAAAAAATTAAAACAATAAAAAAATCCAAAAATACAACCCCCCCCCAACCCCCACCAACCCCCAAAGTACACAACAAACAAAACATGGCTTAATAAACCCACACCTATTAGAAAACTTTTATCGTCAATAATAATGAATAAAATTTCAAACATCTTGCCAAATTTACATGAATAAAAGAAATAATTAATATATATGTATAAAAGTTTTGATGAATATTGTTACTCCCTCTCCTGCTTTATAAGAGAAAATGTATCAAAATCGCACATAGGAACTCGCCCAGCTACCATGTACATGACAAATCGTCCGTGTGTTTTTGGAGATTATGCATGTAACTCGGTCTTTACGTGGCCCCTTTTCGTTGGGGGTAAACATATTACAAATGGCCGGCCTTCAAATCTTACGAAAGTTAAGCAAGGCATATGTAGAGATGTATTTTCAAGTGTAACCGACAGAAACTACAAACTGGAAGGTTGATGTTTGAAAAATAATGGAGTAATCAATGTATTGAGGAATTTTGCGGGGAAGTTAATAATCGGTTATTTCCAATAACGCTTAAAGGTAAACAAAGACGGGACATAGCCAAATGATTAATATTATTTCCTTATGGCCCTTTTGATTGTAAAGGGTTAGTCGGGGTTATGTTTTGATTGAGTAGAGGGGTGAGTGAGGGTACCATTTGTGTTGAACTCTTGCAAAGAGATAATAAATTCACTTGGGTGACAGGTGAGGGTTTCTCATGGTCCTATGATTTGCAGTCGTTACGAAGGAACGAGAGGGTAGATCAGTTTGAGGGAGGAGTAAAGATACGTTCATAACTATATGAGAACTGAAACTCGTACAGTCTCACGACGGTTAAAGGAGCGAGTGTAGGCGGCAACATTTTAGCTTTAGGTCTGAGGCAGTCAAAAGCAGCGCTACCTGAATTTGGGAGGCTAGAAATATTCGCAGTATATATCCACGAAGCTGCGTCCTGGAGTGCCCTTCGATAGCGGAGAGTCCGGCCGAGAGGTGCGTATCTATGTTAGCACGTAGCTGCTTGTCTCAATGGATATAGTTTAGTGGGGAGTAAGTTGGATAGCGAGATTATATTCAGCTATGGAGGGACAATAGAGGCCGCACGTGGCGCGAGGAGAGATAATACGTCATGTGAGGCCAGCGTAGAGACACGTCCATTGTCCCCGCTTCACTGTTAATTGACCTCTCGGCCTATGATCGAGGTCCCGTTAATTTATTTGTTCGCGAGCCTTAATTTCAGGTTGTTGAATCAGGGAAGCTGGGGGAGTCGGTGAGTTAGGGGAGCAGCATAACGCGTTGTTCGGGTGCAAGAAACTTGTAGCTATATTCGCTTTACCGATCATAAGATAAAGATAGGCGGTTGTTATCAGATACCAGAGTGTGTAAATATTTAAGGGGTCTGTCCGCACACTAAAGAGTGTTTTGGACCCCCCTGTAATAATTATTGCCCGATTGGGGAAGTGCAGTTTTCGTTCTTTAATCTCACAAAAGAAGGTGCAAGTTATTACGAACCTAGTGAACCAAGATGGCCGCTAGAACCGCTTGGAACACTATCCGCACCGCGGACCATTCAGAAATTTTTCTGTAGAAAAAGTATACAAATGGCGACAAAAACTGGAAAATTGATTTGGTGGAACAGGGGATCCTATGGCCTTAACAGTCCATCTCGGGTGGAGAATCCCATTCTGTTGCCCATATTATAGGATTCAAGTTTTGGGATTTTGGGAGAACAATAGAAATAACAAGATCATTCTGTTTGATCAGTAGATTTTTTTTTTCAAAAAAAGGTAAATAGACGAAAGATTTTACAGTTGGATGTAAAGGGCATTTGTTTTATTTCAATGATATATATTTCCCCTGAAGTGTGGATAACTCAAAGCTGAATTGATGTACGCTCTTTATATACAATGGTAATTTTGTTCCTGGAATTATTAGGAAGGAATATTCGTATCCAATCCACCATATTTTATTCTTACCAAATGAATGTTTTCCAATTGATTCCCCGCTTTAACACCTCTGGGACGAACATTTGTGAGAGGGGGGGGGGGGTGAATGCCCATTTTTAGGAATAATAACTGAATAAGGTTTCATGATTAATTAATAAATGCACCATGAACAATTTGAAAAGAAAAATGATTTCAGATCCCACAAGGATATGCAAAAGTAAAGATTTTTGCAAACTGTAATATAAATTCATGTATGCACATAGTATAGTCCCGGAGGTTTGAAAAAAATATTTCGTTTTAATGAAATGGCATCCAAATCATTTTACATCCACAAAATGTAACCGTCCCTTGAATATATTCGTTAATAGTTTCCTTTGTGGATTACACACGTGACCAACTCCTGCGCTTTAACAGCGGAAACGCCTTGGAAATTTGATACAGGACCTGCAACCGGTACCACCAGACCAGTAAAAAAGTGAAATTCCCA
Organism: Ostrea lurida; assembly: GCA_903981925.1. Lineage (NCBI taxonomy): Eukaryota > Metazoa > Mollusca > Bivalvia > Ostreida > Ostreidae > Ostrea > Ostrea lurida. The sequence continues at coordinate 4,225 of CAJDSM010002071.1, forward strand.
AAAACAATTCCCGTCCCATCCGCGCACACCGACAATTATAAGTGGAATTCCAAAATTCCGTCTCGCGCACTAGTCGACATGTAAAAGTTGAAATTCAATCATTTCCGTCATCGCGGCGACTCCGACATGAGGTGAAATTCCAACGTCCTATCTCTTAAGCACTTCTGCCCTTCGTGTGGTGGTTTATGGTCCTCAATTGCGACACCAATACCACAGATTTTCAAGGTTCATATCGAAAAGAACAAGCGAATTCAAAGCTTAAGAACATCCACTAGCAAGAAAGAAAGTTGCCCTAGTTTTTAAGCCTATTTCCAATGAACTAGAGTTGGCCTTACTCGGTCCGGCGACAAAATGGTCGACTTATATATTACTACTTATGAAAAATGTATTTACTAATTTCGTTCCTTTAATAACTAATCAAAAGTTTATCAAAACTGAAAAACTCTCTCAAAATTTAAGGGAATTGTAACACCCCTGAAAATGAAAGTTGGTCCCTTAGGAAGAAGAAGAACACTAGATAAGCTGAAATATATGTTTATATAATTTTGGCTTTGTTTCCGATGGTTTTTAAATATTTCCCTCACTCGTTCGTACCGAATAATAATTGGATTAGATGGTTAAATTTACCAAAAAAGTATAAATAGGATGTGCCAAGCCTCGCTAGCAACTTTAATTGGTTCATTCTGTAGACCGTGGTAAAAACGTAATGTCTTTTTCCATCAAGAAGTACATTTTAAAAAACTGCTCAATGTTTAGATACCACATCAAATATATTCATCTGGATTATAAATGGTTACCCAATCCCGCCAAGAAATTATTGGTAAAGTTTTACCTGACCAGGTACGATAATTACTGCGAGCCGTGCTTTAAATGCCGCACACACACATTTCGCCTATTTATAATTTTATATGGCCTTCACCATGTGAAAACCAATATCAAATGACAATTCCCAAACCCGACTACCCATAGAACCACCCCGCACATAATTATATGAACATTATCTTATATCGATAATGGATTTAATACACTGATGGACCTGTTTTTCTCAAACGGTAAGTTATCTGAGTGTTGTTGTGGTGAAGTGTATGACCACATTCTGGCATCAAAAAATTACTGGAAAAAAAGAATGGGTACGACCTAGATGAGAAAATATTGGGAAATTGGTGCTATGATCATGATTTCTTAATGTTTTCTTTTTCAACTAGACCCCTGACTCCTTTCCAATGACGGTCCAATCGGGGAACCCGGATGGGACCCACGAGTAAAAATCGATGGTGGGTCTTATCCAAAGCTGTTCCACACGTTGCTTTTGAGTGGCTGGAAGGGTTCTGGTGCTACAAGTTGCTCACCTTTTGTTGTCGGATGCTGTATAGCCCAATGGAGTGGGGCCCTGTGAATTTGGCTTACAATTGGCATTCGCCCCAATATTTGGTTCTATCACCTTAGCTTGAAAGTCTGGTTGAAATCAACCTTGTGGGTTGTTCTACGTATCTACACCAACGTGCATCAACTGTTTTTGTACTCCGTGGTTACGAATCCTATTTGGTGGATATTCCAACCATCATTTCAAGGAGATGAAAAACCAACAATTTAATAGTATTTATTAAGATGTTTCTTTATAACGAAAATGAATCTTCGTTCTTTTCCGTCCATTGTTTATTATATGTTTAATACTCGAATAAATTTTACACATGTCAGATCCGTGTTTGGTATTTTTCGTCCCTTGTTGCTGATGTCCCCTGGTGGCAATTGAATGTGAATGCTGAAAAACCTAATTTCACAATTTAATGGTCCGTTAACATTTTCTCCAAATGCAACCAGTTAAAATTGGGTAAAGAGTGCCTTGTCCCTGGGCATGTTTCGCCTTTATGACTTGTGGGTCATTTTTTGCACACCTGATTTTTTTTTTTTAGCTCAGACTATTATTTTCACTCCGTAATGAGAATTGATAGACTTAATGGTGGGAAATGTACTCCTGTCGATTAGGGGGAATGCTTACTTCTAGACAACCCGATTCCACGTTTCCTAAGTACGTTTTTTTCCAGGGTCCCTGAAATTTGGTCTTACGCTTTTATGTTTGTATCTTTAAATGGGAATTGTGGAGAATCTTTTCAACCTCAATAGAGAATGGCAACGCACTGCCGACGAAGGGCTGCCAACATTTTGGCCTGTGCTTGGCATTTACGGCGGTTTTTATGAGGGGGGGGGGGGGGGGTTGGGCCAACATCTGTATCAAATGTCACGGGACCCTAGAATTTGCTGTTTCATCCGCCCGGTAGTTTCCTTCGCTTTCCCATCAATTGTTACGTGTATATTAAGAATAAAAGGTGACGATACGAAGAGATTCAATCTCAATAGAATCCTAACTGGAATAGGACCAAACACGGGTGTTCCCACTGGGTAAACATACAGGGAAAGGTGGGACCCTGGGGTGCCCGAGGAAAGAACGAGAACCATACCCTGGCGATTCGGTCAACAACCCGCAAGTTGGAAGACATTTCTTTGAGTCAAGGTTAAATGGAATTATAGTTTTGTAAGCTAAAAATAAGAAGTAAAAAGAACAATCTAACATTATCTTTACATTCCATGTTCTCCCTCCCATATACCTACATTCCGTGGATTTGCCCAACCTTGTTTGTATTTATATTTAGGACTTACGAGATTGGATCACTGTTTGTTAATCTTGCCCTTTTACAATTGTACCCCCTAAGCGACCATCTATCCCATTAACAAGGACCCCATGGGAAAATAAGCTGTCCAGCCTTGCCATTAAGTTTTATCCTTGGTATGTATGCAATTATTTTGTATTAATATTTTGATAACTGTTAGTTACCGAATAAAGCTTTGTTTAAATCCATCTTGAGGACTGCCACGTAGTCCGCCCTTCTTAGGACAATGGAGTTACCGGACCTGGATCCCAACGGGAAAATTACACTGTTCCGTATTTTAAATCATTTATACAATACGGCCCCAAAGGAATCAATGCCACTATTGGGTAGAAAAAAAATCGTAGTTGGTATTATTGATAGAAGTTACATATAACGACAATAACATTTCGGCTTTATTACAAATGGACTGTCTCCCTTCAATTAAATTGGATATAAAACACGTTCTACATATGACAATCCGTTAAAATCGAGGCTAAATATTTTAACAAAGACTTGGATATTACAGGGGAATTTAAGCAGTCCTCATTAGCGCCAACAAATTTTTTAAGCAATCTATTGTCCTTTAATAATGCTTTTAAATGTAAAGGCAAAGATAACAAAAACGTCGATCAATCTCGTAAAGTCCTAAATAGAAATACAAACAAGAGGTTTGGCAAAAACAACGGGACCCCTGGGACACACCAGAGGTTGGGAAATCTGGGTGTCTAGAGGAAAGTAAGCAATTTCCTGCTTGGAACCGGTTTTCACACCCGGCCGTGGAGCCCTTTAGTTCCTTGTCAGGGTAAAACGGAATCAAACCCGGTAGTCATCAGGTTGTGAAAAACCGCCTTAACACATGGTAAAAATGCACACATCAGACCAGCATTTGACGTCAATGGTAGGGCCATATTGGTAAAACTAAAATTGTATATAAATTCTATTAATTTTGGGAGAGCTTGAACCATGGGGAGTGTCCAAAGGACGGGACCAAATACCTTGGAGGTTTGAGAAGCGTTATGCCTGAAGGAAGAATAATGAAAATAAGTAAAGTAGATTCATATTTGGAAAAATCTGTGGGCCTGACGCGAAACTTCATTGATGAAACTGTTGGTAAATGTCTTTCATACTTCATTTAAAAGCTTGGGCATCTATCACAGTCCTCCTCGATTTTGCGCTTTGCAAAGTACCTACACGAACCAAGATACTAAGGATTTGTTTGTGGAGTAGCAATTTTGTTAATGTTCGAAAATTTTGGAGAATAAACAGTCATTAGAAAAAAAGAACCCTCACCAACCGTACCCGAATATGTTGTTAAATAGGAGTAACGTAAAATATATTGGACAAGTCTTTTATCTCAGATTTTTTCCCCCAGATTTTGTTTCTATTTTCAGTAGCAAAAATTTAAAATGCACAAGAGAAGGATAATAATTCAAACAGGGGAATAAGTGTTCTTTTAAAAAGCCAGTCCCATGTATACGAATGGGTGTTTTTGTTACCACCTAACTCACAAAACAAGTCCCAGGGGAATAGCCACCAACAAAAGTTACCGATGGCAACTGTCAATTCACTCGCAAAATGAATACCGCTTTCCAAAGGAGCTAAAAAATATTGTATATCAAACTTAACGGAAACCCCCGGGTTCAATTTCCCTTAACCAAATAGTTTAATTGGACGAGGAAGCTTGTAATGTATATTATCCTGAAGGAACCATAAGTGGGACCCAAAATGCACTAGCGGTTTGGACTCTTTGAGACAAGTGGAACAACGGAATTTTTCCTGTAGAAAAGTACGATGGCAGACAAAACTGGAGAAATTGATTTTGGAGAACCAGGGAATCCAACGGAATTAAACAGCCCCATTAGGGGATTAGGGAGATTTTAAGTTTTGTGGGACCCTAATTATATAGGAATGGATAGGGTTCTAATGCGGAAATATAGGGAATAAGAATATTTTTTGAATTATATAGAATTGTTTGGAAATCATTTAATGTTTTTTAACATGTTACATTGGATGTGAAGATATTTTTTTTTGAAAACCCGTTTTTCAAAGGGAGTGGCCGGAAAACCACAAGTTGATATATTCGGTTAATGATTCCATATCCATCATCGCAATATTATGCTACTTTTGGATTAAAAATGGATTATCTTTTCATATTGAATTGCGGGGGGATGTTATTTTCAGGAATAACTAAACGAGTTGGGTAGTTTAGACACAAGTAAGCTCGAGTCATGGAAAACGTATTCCTGAGAAAAAACGGTCAAGAACATCTCCATTTAAAATGAAACATTTTTATGACGTAATGCCTGACCTTCTAATTTTCAGTAATCCTCGTTACTTGCATACATTGTATACTTAAATGTGCTAATGAATATTAATTGGTCCATATTTCATTTGAAAATGGAACCCCCCATCTAAACCGATATGAAAAGGGAAGAGCGTTTTAATTGCATATCATTCCTAATCGGCAAAATTTTTACGGGTTTTTAATCATCGCAATTTGAATTTATTTTCACTGATAAAGTTACATTAAACGTTTATGTGGGATAATTTTTGCCTGATATGAAAATCAGTGTGTATGGGTAATTGGAATTATTGGGAATTGTAAGAAATTGGTTGCATAAAGTTTATAAATCTAATCAACCTCCACTAATCATTCCCTTGAATAAATCATTTTTCATTAATTCTGGTATATGCATTATATTTGCATTTCAAATTGTTCTATTTATAAGACTCTACCTTCAATGACGTCATCGGGAGACCTGAATGGGACCTCCACAGTTATCGATTGCGTCCTTTAAGGCTGTCCCCAACACGTGGCTTTTGGGAATTATGGAAGGGGTCTGTGGTACAAAGTTGCCTGACTTTTTGTGCGGATGCTGTATAGCAATGGGAGGGGGGGTTTTTTGGGGGTGTGATTTGCCCCCTGACATTGCATTCGGGCCAATCTGGCCTCATATCACCTTGCTTTGAAAGTCCTGGTGAATTCAACTGTGGTGTTTGTTCCAAACGTATCTATACCACGGTGCATCAACTGTTGTTGTATCCCCGTGTTTACGAAAACCCCTTTGGGTGGAAATTTCATCGATTTCAGAAAATGAAATCAAACTTTTTTAAATTATTATAAAATGTTTCATTGAATGCTGGAAAATTAGGCTTTTCTCCCCTGCGTTCTATATATTTAATCGCACAAATAAATCTTATACAATTGTTTCAAGAGTGTGTTTATATTTTCGAATCGATAAAGTAACTGATTTCCCATTTGGCCCATTGGTGGTGAAACAATTTAAAAGGGCTTGGTTTTACATTTAATGTATTTCAATACTGATATAAAGAATTGATGTGTTTTTCAAACGTAATATAAAAGGCAAATATAACATCCAGTGGATTCAATCTTGCAGTCCCAAGAAAGAATTAAACAACAATAAGTTGGAGAAATCAAACGGACCCCCTGAAAACACACCTAGAAGACGGGATTCAGGTGCCCTAGGAGAGTTAAGACCTGTAGACTGGTCACACTCCCGCTTGTGCGCCCATGTGTCTCCCGTATTCTGGTAACTAGTGTCCAATGTATGAAAAACAGCCCTTAAACAATTTCTAAATATGGAAATCACAACCAGAACGCATTTGATCCAATTGACCAGGTTTAATACTGCAAACTAATCGTTATAAACGACTATAAGAATAATCATAAGTCCACGTGATCCATAGATGGTAGGTCGGAACATTGCAATTTATTCGGACCTCGAAGAGAACGTTTTCAATTGCAAACCTTTCTAGTCGCTGAAAATCCACAATCGGAAGAAAACACGGGGATACAAATATCATAAGTGAAAAAAAAGTTCCTTGATTGTACATATAATGAAACATTGTCTGGGGGGGTGAAACCACCCCGTGCACCAGAATCAATTAACTTGCCATA
>CAJDSM010002071.1:12730-28064 GCA_903981925.1 Ostrea lurida
TCGACATTAAAAGTGAAATTCATCATTCCGTCATCGCGCACCCGACATGAGAGTGAAATTCAACGTCTATCTAAGCACTCTGCTTCGTGTGTGGTTATGGTCCTCATTGCGACACAATACCACAGTTTCAAGGTTCATATCGAAAAGAACAGCGAATTCAACTAAGATCATCCACTAAGCAAAGAAAGAGTTGCTAGTTAAGCTATTTCAATGAACTAAGTCTGCTACTGTCGGCGACAAAATGGTCGACTTATATATTACTACTTATGAAAAAATGTATTACTAAATTTCGTTTCTAATAACTAATCAAAGTTATCAACTGAAACTCTCTCATAAATTAAGGGAATTGTAACACTCCTGAAAATGAAGTTGGTCTTAGGAGAAGAAGACACTAGATAAGCTGAATATATGTATATATATTTTGCTTTGTTTCCGATGTTTATATTCTCCCTCACTTCGTTCGTCCGAATATAAATTGATTAGATGGTAATTACCAAAAAAAAGTATAAATAGGATGGCAGCTCGCTAGCACTTTATTGTTCATCTGTAGACTCGTGTAAACGTAATGTCTTTTTCAATCAAGAAGTACATTTTAAACAAAACTGCTCATGTTAATACACATCAATATATTCATCTGATAAAATGGTTACTATCCGCCAAAGAATTATTGTAAAGTTTACCTGACAGGTACGATAATACTAGCGAGCGTGCTTAAAATGCCGCACAAACACATGTTCGCCTATTTATAATTTTATATGCCTTCACCATGTGACCAATACAAATGACATTCAAACCCGACTACCCATGAAACACCCCGCACATAATTATAATGAACATATCTATATCGATAATGGATTAATACACTGAGGACTGTTTTTCTCATACGTAGTATTCTGAGTTGGTGTGTGAATTGTATGACACATTCTGCATTCAAAATACTGAAAAGAATGACGACCTAATGAGAAATATTGGAAATTGTGCTATAGTATCATGATTTTATGTTTTCTTTTTTTACTAGACCCTACTCTTCAATGACGTCATCGGGGAACCGGATGGGACCCACAGTATCGACTGTGTGCTTCAAGCTGTCCAACACGTGCTTTGAGTGCTGGAAGGTCCTGTTGCTACAAGTTGCTCACCTTTTGTTGCGGATGCTGTTATGAATGGAGTGGGGCTGTGAATTTGGCTTACATTGCATTCGCCATATTTGGTTCATATCACCTGCTTGAAAGTCTGTGAAATCAACTGTTGGAGTTTGTCAACGTATCTACACCACGTGCATCAACTGTTGTTGTACTCCGTGTTACGAATCTATTGGTGGAATATTCCATCATTTCAAGAGATGAAAACAAACAATTTAAAGTATTTATTAAGATGTTCTTATAACGAAAATGAACTTCTGTCTTTTTCCGTCCATTAATTATATTGTTATACTCGAATAAATTTTACACAATGTCAGACGTTTGTTGTATTTTTCGTCCCTGTGCTGATGTCTGGTGGCATTGAATGTGAAATGCTGAAAACCTATTTCACAAGTTTTATGGTCGTTACAAATTTTCTCCAATGCAACCAGTAATTGGGTAGAGTGCTGTCTGGCATGTTTCTTATGAATTGTGGTCATTTTTGCACACTGATTTTTTTTTACTCAGACTATTAATTCACTCGAATGAGATTGATAACTTATGGTGGATGTGACCGGTCGATAGGGGATGCTTACTTCTAGACACCCGATTCCACGTCTAGTACGTTTTTCCAGGGTCTGAATTTGTCTTACGCTTTATGTTGTATCCTTTATGGGAATTGTGAGATCTTTCACTCAAATAGAGATGGCACCACTGCCGACGAAGGGCTGCAACATTTTGGCCTGTGCTTGGCATTTACGGTTTTTATGAGGGGGGGGGGGTGCCACATCTGTATCAGTTGTTCCACGGGACCCTAGAATTTGCTGTTTCATCCGCGGAGTTTCCTTCCTTTCCATCAATTGTTACGTGTATATTAAAATGAAAAGGTGACGATAACGAAGAGATCAATCTCATAAATCCTAACTGGAAAGGACAAACACGGGTCCACTGGGTACATACAGGAGGTGGGACCTGGTGCCGAGGAAGAACGAGACATACCCTGCCGATCGGTCACACCCGCAGTGAAACATTTCTTGATCAGGTAAATGGAATAGTTTGTAGCTAAAATAAGAGTACAAAGAACAATCTAACAATAAATCTTATTCATGTTCTCCTCCCATATACTACATTCCGTGATTGCCCAACTCTTGTTTTTGTATTATATTTAGGACTTACGAGATTGATCACTGTTTGTTATCTTTGCCTTTACATTGTAACCCCCTAGCGACAACATCTATCCATTAAAAGGACCCCATGGGAAATAAGCTGTCCAGCTTGCATTAGTTATCCTTGGTATGTATGCATATTTGTATATATTTGATACTGTAGTACCGAATAAAGATTTGTTAAATTCATCTGAAGGACTGCCCCACGTAGTCGCCTCTTAGGACAATGAGTACCGGACCTGGATCCCAACGGAATTATCACTGTTCGTTATCTTTATCATTTTATACAATACTGGCACCCAAAGGATCATGCACTATTGGTAGAAAAATCGTAGTTGGATATTTTATTGATAGAAGTTACATATAACGACAAAATAACAACTCGGCTTTATTACAAATGGAATGTCTCTCAATTAATTGGATATAAACACGTTCTACATATGATCAATCGTTAAATCGAGGCTAAATATTAACAAAGACATTGATATTACAGGGATTTAACAGTCTCATTAGCAACGTCGATCAATCTCGTAAGTCCTAAATAGAAATACAAAAACAAGAGTTTGGCAAACACGGACCCCTGGACACACCAGAGGTGGGATCTGGTGTCTAGGAGGAGTAAGCATTCCTGCTTGACCGGTCACACCCGCCGTGAGCCCTAGTCTTGATCAGGTAAACGGAACAACCGTAGTCAAATCAGGTGTGTGAAAAACGCGCTTAACAATGGTAAAAATGCACACATCAGACAGCATTTGACTCAATGGTAGGGCATATTGGTAAACTAAATTGTTATAAATATCTAATTAAAATTTTGGAGAGCTGAACCATGGAGTGTCCAAAGGACGGGAATTGTTATAAATATCTAATTAAAATTTTGAAGAGCTGAACAATGGAGTGCAAAAGACCGGAGCCAAATACGTTGGAGGTTCAGAGCTATGCCTGAAGGAGATAATGATAAGTAAAAGTAGATTCATATTTGGAAATTTGTGCTTGACGCGAAACATTCATTGGATGACTGTGTAAATGTCTTTTTCATACTCATTAAAGCTTGGCATCATATCACAGTCTCTCGATTGCGCTTTGCAAAGTACCCACGACCAAGATACTAAGATTTGTTTGGAGTAGCAATTTTGTTAATGTCGAAAATTTTGGAAGATAAACAGTCATTAGAAAAAGAACTACAACGTACCCGATATGTGTTTAAAATAGGAGTAACGTAAATATATTGACAGTCTTTTATCTAGATTTTCCCCAGATTTTGTTCTAATTTCAGTAGCAATTTAAATGCCACAGAGAGGATAATAACTTCAAACAGGAATAAGTGTTTCTTTTAAAAGCAGTCCCTACTGTATACGAATTGTGTTATTTGTTACCACCTAACCTCACAAAACAAGTCAGGAAATGCCACACAAAGTTACCGATGGCACTGTCAATCACTGTAATGACCGCTCCAAGAGCTAAATATTTGTATATCAACTTAACGGACCCCGGGTCATTTCTTACCAATCAGAGTTTATTGACGAAAGCTTGTATGTATATAAATCTGAGAACCATAGTGACCAAATGCACTAGGCCGGTTTGGACTCTTGAGACAGTGGACACGGATTTTCTGTAAGAAAAGTACGATGGCAGACAAAACTGGAGAAATTGATTTGGAGAACAGGGATCCAAACGGATTAAACAGCCATCTAGGGGTAGGGAGATTTTAAGTTTTGTGACCCCCAAAAATATATATATGGATGGATTAGGTCTAGCGAAATAGGAATAAGATTATTTTTGATTATATAGAAATTGTTTGGAAAATCATTTAATGTTTTTTAACATGTTACATTTGGATGTGAGATATTTTTTTGAAAACCGTTTTCAAGAGTGCGAAACACAAGTGAATATTCGGTATGATTCCATATCATATCGCATATTATGCTACTGGATTAAAATGGATTATCTTCATAATTTGATGCGGGGATGTATTTTCAGGATAACTAAACGAGTGGTAGTTTAGACCAAATAAGCTCGAGTCATGGATAACGTATCTGAAAACGTCAGAGAACATTCCATTTAAAATGACATTTTCATGACGTAATGCTGATTCTAAATTTTCAGTAATACCTCTTACTTGCTACATTGTATACATTAATGTGCTATGAATATTAATTCCATATACATTTGAAAATGGACCCCCATCTACCGTATATGAAAGGGAAGCGTTTAAATTGCATATCATTCTATCGGCAAATTATTACGTTTTATCATCGCAATTTGAATATTATTTTCACTGATAAAGTTACATTACGTTTAATGTGGATAATTTTGCCTGATATGAATACAGTGTGTATGGTATTGGATTATTGGAATTGTAGAAATTGTGCATAAAAGTTTTACTAAATCTATCAACTCCCACTAATCATTCCTGAATACATTTTTCATTATTCTGGTATATGCATTATATTTGCATTCAATTTCTATTTATAGACTCTACTCTTCAATGACGTCATCGGAGAACCTGATGGGACCCACAGTATCGATTGCGTCTTTAAGCTGTCAAACACGTGCTTTGAATTATGGAAGGGTCTGTGCTACAAGTTGCTGACCTTTTGTTGCGGATGCTGTATAGCAATGGAGTGGGGCTGTGAATTTGCCTACATTGCATTCGCCCATATCTGGCTCATATCACCTTGCTTGAAAGTCTGTGAAATCAACTGTGGTGTTTGTCAACGTATCTATACCACGTGCATCAACTGTTGTTGTACTCCGTGTTACGAATCCTTTGGTGGAATATTCCATCATTTCAAGAAATGAAATCAAACTTTTTAATTATTTATTAAAATGTTTCATTGAATGCTGAAATTAGCTTTTCTCCCTGCTCTATATATTTATAGCAAAATAAATCTTATACATTGTCAGATGTGTTATATTTTCGATCATAAAGTACTGATTTCCATTGGCATTTGGGTGTGAAACAATTAAAAGGCTGTTTTAATTTAATGTATTTCAATACTGTATATAACAGAATCTGATGTGTTTCAACGTATATAAAGGCAAATATAACCATCAGTGATCAATCTTGCAAGTCCCAAGAAGAATTAAAACACAATAGTTGGAAAATCACGGACCCCTGAACACACCAGAGACGGGATCAGGTGCCTAGGAAGAGTAAGCATCCCCTGTAGACTGGTCACACCCGCTGTGCGCCCATTGTCGTAATCTGTAGTCAAGTCAATGTATGAAAAACAGCTTAACAATTACTATGAAACACACCAGACAGCATTTGATCCAATGACAGGTTATACTGGCAAACTAAATCGTTATAACGACTATAGAATATCATAGTCCACGTGATCAATAGATGTAGGTCGGAACATGCAATTTATTCGGACTCGAGAGAACGTTTTCATTGCAAACCTTTCTAGTCGCTGAAAATCCAACAATCGCAAGAAAACACGACAATATCATAAGTTGAAAGTATTTCTGATTGTACATATAATGACATTGTCTGGGGTGAAACACCCCGTGCACAAATCAATAACTGCATAATATTTGTGACGATGATAGATGAATCCATTAGTGGGTAAACTATACTACAGCTTTCGTGGTACGTAGTATTTCTGTACATTTCGACTTCGAATTCTAAGGATACTGATATTAGCATATGCATCAGTTCATTTTATGACGTTTCAAATGATGTGTGAAGAAGGAAATCCCCATATTCCATAAAATTTCTAATGTCTGCATCAATAAAAAAACCATCCACATCTATTTACTACTTCCTGTTTGCAGTTGTAATTCAAGATAGAGTCTTACATTGCCTGTATTGCTCTGAAAGCTAAATTCGCTAAGGGAGTAAACTTTTGTTTGTTGTCAGTGCAACATTTCCTAATACATGGAACCGCTTAACAATTCAATGAAACATTCCTCACTTCGACAATGCAAGTATGTGCCAGAATATTTCTCGTTAGCGCAATATAGAAGACTGACTTTAAAAAAAGTCAGTGCACATTTTTTTCATTTCATAAGGCTAAGCCAAGAAGTCTAGTAGACTATCCTACATGTACGTATCATATGTGGTTTGATTAATTCTATCAGTTTTATACGAACAATATATTGATGTATCTTCTGAATTGTCAAAAAATAATAAGACGGTTCACTATGATTGGTTCAGAAATGTATGTTACGCTCCTGGACGTTTCGTGGTCCTTATAGTGAGAAGCTTACTCTATATATAAAGTAACTCTGCACAAAAAGCAGATTATTTTTTACATTAATTGTCTTTGTTGTATGTTACTATTTACTCACAAAACAATCTTCCAATAGCTATACAAGTTTTATACAAATACGGCATTGTTGTCCACTTAAATGACCGCTCAGTAAGTATTGTACTTGTGTATCAATATAACGGGCCATTTCTTACCAATCACAGTTTGTTGACAAAGCTTTTTGTAATATTTATACAGTTTTGCGAACCATAGTGACCAGATGCACTAGACTCACTTGGACTCTTAACATCGCGGCCACGGAAGGGTTTTTCTGTTAGAAATCACAAAGATGGACAAAACTGGAGAGATAGATCTGGAGAACAGAGACCCTAATGGATTAAACAGCCATCTTGGGGTAGGAATCGCTTATTTTCCGTAGTTTCATCATTCATATAGGAATATTAATTTCTGTTTATCCAAAAGCACCCCTCCCTCTTCCCCCGCAAAAAATGATAATAAATACATTAAGCATGAAATGGACACAAGTATCATAATTAGATAGGGATTTGATTTTCGGGTAGAACATAGTTTTCAAAAAGAAAAAAAAATAGCTAGGATTAAAAAGCTGTTCTTGTGTCTACGATTACTGTTCAATGTAAATGATTATAAACAACAAGAATACATCCCCGGATTGCAATCTTAAAAACTGCTATGAATAAACAAAAGTAACCAAGAAATGCAAATTTGGGAAAAAGGAAGCGTATGTAATATTGTCAATCTTTTTTTATTTATTGGAACTCATGACCTCGTTCATATACTTAGTTATAAACTAATCATTATTGGTTTTCTACTAGTTATCCGGTCTTTCGGATGAGACCGGAAAAACCGAGGCCCCGAGTCACAGTGTGACACGATAAAGATCCCTCCCTGCTGAAAGGACAGGAGTGCCGAGCACAGGCCTACATTTTGCAGCCCTTCACCGGCATTGGTGCCGTCTTCATATCAGGGGAAAATTCTCGAGTAGGACGTATTTTAACAGCAATCAATCAACAATCTATTAATTATCAGTTAAAACTGAAAGAAAAATGACAACACCATTGCTTTTGAACAAGTGAATGCTTGAATTACAATTTACATGTTAGGGTCATGTATTTGTGGCGTTAGATTTTTTTTAACTCGAATAACAGATGAAGTAACTAATGAAAAAACAAAATGGCGGCGCTCATATGGGCCAAGCAATTGTGTAGAGATGATTTCTATTCCCTTGCTGAACTTGACTTTTCTTTACCTACCGTACGTGTTACCTTTAAAGCCTTGCTTTGTGGATGGCCTTCGGTCTGTCCGAGCTTCGTTCTGTCTAAAACGAATGAAAATAACTTTTATTCCTAAAATAAAGTATCAGGCTTCAGTATTCAACGACTCTGGCTTATTCTGTCAACTCAACCAATGACGCCATGGTTTATGATTGTAAATTGCAGTACTTTTTTTAAAAATAGTCAGATGTGTATCTTTTCCTCGCTGATAACATGTTTCAATATCCAAATCTGTTTATTTATCTGCAAAACCTTACGTAATATATCAGTCTATCAATCGATATTTAATCATTTTTTTCATCCGAGGTTAACTTCGAAACTAGAATACATGACAAGTACATGTAACATTTCGTTTTGTCATGTTTTAATCATGCATTCAAATACTAAATCTAATTGAATTCCACCAGCTTTTCTTGATATTTTCATTGTTCTGTTATTTATAGACGCTACTCTTCAATGACGTCATAGGAGAACCGGATGGGACCCACAGTATCGATTGTGTCTTCAAGCTGTCCAACACGTGCTTTGAGTTATGGAAGGGCCTGTGCTACAAGTTGATGACCTTTTGTTGCGGTTGCTGCATAGCTATGGAATGGGGTTGCGAATTTGCCTACATCGCATTCACTCATATTTGGTTTATAACACCTTGGTTGAAATGGTGTGAAATCAACTGTGGAGTTTGTCAACGTATCTACACCACGTGCATCAATTGTTGTTGTACTCCGTGCTACGAGTCTATTGGTGGAATATTCCATCATTTCAAGAAATGAAAACACCACTCTTTCGACACATTTAGATATACGAAACAAAATAACGATTAACTCTTCCCGTTCAAATGTCTTTGACTTGACCAGTGAGTCTTTCAGAATTAAAGTTAGTAGAAATTGTAATCTCGTTTGTTTTAATTATATTGAATCCATCTGTAAACAATCGAATAAAAGTGAAACCCCTCATTAGACATTGTTTATAATGTCTTGCTTTGCAATGAACATATAAGCTAAAGATGTTCTAGTTATTAAAGTCGGTTCAAAAACGTGATGTTGCTACATGTAAATCTCCCACCCAATAATACATGTACAAATGCACATTGTATAACTCCAATCGGTTGAAGAAATAATAGTTCATGAATAATAAAAAAAGTATTTCTTCCAAGTTTGGGGCATTGGTGCATATATCGTTAAATTGATATTGAATTACAATACAAAAAGGCGAAGATAACATTGTGTCAAACGTAATCATAATCCAAAAAACATATACAAAATCGAGGGTAGGGCAACATGGACCTCCGACAAAAGCGAAGGCAGGACCAGGTGCCATGGAGGAGCAAGCATCCTCTGCTGACCGGTCACACCCGCCGTGAGCCCTTAGTCGAAATAAAGTAAACGGGGTTACCCGTCCGCTAGTCAAATCCGGAAAGAACATGACAATCAAACAAAGGGCACAAAACAAACAACACAACACACGACTCAGCGACAATTTGCAATCGCAAACAAGGTCATTATAGCGACCGTAGAATTTGCGAAATTATGACTTTAAACGAGATTCGCCTTAAATGTTTTAACAAATTGTAACGCCGTATTGTAAGCAATTCACATATAGACAAAGAACTATTTGATATAGAATGGCGAAGCAAACAATGTGTTAATCGTAATCATAGTCAAAAAACATATACAAAATCGAGGGTAGGGCAACATGGACCTCCGACAAAAGCGAAGGCAGGATCAGGTGCCATGGAGGAGTAAGCATCCTCTGCTGACCGGTCACACCCGCCGTGAGCCCGTAGTCGAAACATAGTAAACGGGGTCACCAGTCGTCAAATCTAGTACGAAAATGACAGTCTAACAAAGGGTATGAAACAAATCAGTCAACATATGACTTGATACAGTTCATCAATGGCAGGACAGTCCATGTTAACGCGCATGCATGATACGTCAGAGTTCATACCACATGAATTGTCCAACAAAATGAAATTTATTTCACAATGACAATTGGTTTTACGGTCAAATTTCAGGGAATAGACCTCCCATATTTACAAGTATTTGATAAGACAAGAGCACTCCGAGATTTCTGAAAGCCTTACGGATCCAGGATCCAGATTGCCACCAAACATTTATGAGGACTTCCTTAGACCAAAGTACATATGTGTATCAATTTCCAAAGCGATCTGATCATTAGTATATTGTTTGCATGAAGTTGCTAACAGACATACCCACAAACAAATAAATAAAGTTCTAAATTTATAACCTTGGCGGAGGTAATAAAAGTGTGTGGATTTTTTTTTATCAAACAATAATCTATTACAAACAGCATAAATATTATCTAGTTATTTATATTCCCGATCACATGACGTCACAAACTGAATTTTGAAAGGAACCAATGATGGGGCATGTCTGCGGGCAGTTGAGCGATAGAGGACAACCCGACGCAGAGTAGGATAGGGGGAAAGGCTTTTAGATAGGGAGTGAAATTTCATCTTTTAAAGTTTAAGATCGTTTTAATACGGATGCAAAAGGTATACGCCATCTTCTTCCTCCGTGATGTCCTAATTCTCATTTGCTCATGTGAACTCGTCATAAATATGCACAAAAAACCTCCGTTTTGACCATACATAGAAGTGACCAGATCATTGTTTAGTTGCAATTGTCAGATGTTACTATTTTACATGGTGTATCACACTGACAAAATTGTGGTATGCTTTTCAACATAGGAAAACAATGCTGGTCAAAAGAACAAGAACTCTCATATTATAAGAGATATTTTCTACTATCCCATGATGCAGATATATATACATGTAAGAATGTAACACTTTTAAATTTTGACACGGAAACCTTTAATCGTTTACATTCAGAGCCCCCCCCCCCCGCCTTTTTATTTTGACGTCATGGGAATTATTTATTCGACATCATATTGAAGTTCAACTTGCGTGACAATTTTAAATTGTCAGTTGATAATCGACAAGCGAAGTGCTGGCCTGTCATCCTTCACAATATCTACATGTATTTCAATTCGGAATGTTCCGGTAGGTGTCCAAATCATACAATTCATTAAGTGCCGTTTAACTCTGAATCCAATGGGATGTTACAAATAGATTGCTTATCATCTTAACTTACTATCTCTGTGGTTTGATATTGACATAGCACAGGATATTCAGCAGCCAACCGCAAAGAGGTGAAAAAGACCTGAATATCTTTTGAATATATACATGGATATTTATTAATAATATGTCTACCTTTTTACCATTTTTTGACGTTCATTCTGAACATCATACCAGCAAAGGAAACTTGACCTCTTTTGACCTCATATTCATTAATAATTAACAGCAAATATGTAGTGGTCAATACTGATTTATCATTATGGAATGGACGGTGCCATAACAACAGGCATCACTCATAACAACAAAAGAAGAGTCCGAAGTTTATAACGGAACAAATAAGCGGCATCTTCTCCATATTTCTGCGCAACAGGTGAGTGGGAACGAGCAAAATGGTGGACAAAACTGGAGAGATAGATTTAGTGAACAGGGATCCCAATGGATTAAACAGTCACCTGGGGGTAAATATAACGGTGTTTCTTTCAAATATGAAATACATTCATGTAGAGGATATTCATTGTTTTGGATATGGAGTTTATTTCACGAGTGAGACAGAATTATTTTATATTTTCGCACTGGTGAAAATATTTCTAAACTCTTGTCTCACAAGTGAAATAAATTCCATACCCAGCTTAAAAAAAGATATAATATAAAAATAAATAAATAAATAAATAAAATGAAAATAAAAAACAAAAAAAGAAACAAAAAACAAAAATGAAAAAAACAAACAAAAAAACAAACAAAAAAAACCAAACAAACAAACAAAAAAAAACCAAAAACAAAAAACCAAAAAAAAAAATCAAAAAAACATCAGTAAAAAAACCATTTCAATTTTCTATTTATTACATTTTCCTTGGTTTTAGAGCATGATAATCTCAAATCTTAATATTTACATTAAGTGTATTTCTTATCATTGAAATGCGCTGGAAATGTAGAGCAACACACTCTAGATAAACCGAGTCACAGCGTATGAATACACAACTGGAACTACATATACATCTGTACTTGTAGTCTACCATATGTATACGTAGTAAATAGAAAATATATGAAGTAAAAAAAATGAATTAAAACTTCCAGCCTAATTTCAATTTTAGAGTTTGGTGTTTTGTAATATTCAAATGCATTATATTTTTCATAGTAGTACAACGGCTAATTTTTGGCTCTTCCATTTATTACCCACACCAGTTCTGAATGACTCTTATTTTTGAATATAGATTGATAAAATCTAACTTTTATGAAATTAGGGAATGTACAATGTAAATATAAGCTTTTGGATGTCGTCGGTGGTATTCATAACAGCACCTGGCTGTGCCAACAAATTATAACGCGCTGGCTCACATCGGTCAAAATATCTTGAATGTATTTCGGTACCCGGTAGAAACACTTACATGTATTGCGATGATGTACTTAATTAAAGGAAAAGATAACTCATGTTTATTTTGAGTAGATATTGTTCAAATTTCCTAATGTGTTAGAATTTTAAATAATGACTGATAATTATACATGACGACGTAAATTCATCTTGCCACGTAATTTAAAACTATTCCATTGTATCATTTATTTCGCGACGTTTCTAATATTATGAATGTCAAAAAATTAAACTCCATTTAGTTGACATTCAAATTTGAAAAGGGAAGCGTAACGAGTATACTCAATTAAATAAATTCACTGTCATCAGAACTGAACAACTCCAAAATGGAAACCGCTATAATGTAAATTTTCTTCAGGATTCGGCGTAGTAATTATTTTAAGATTTACATAGGCTACTACATGTACAACGCTCATTAACAGATCTGACTAGAACTAATATATAGACCAAACCATAAATTTTCTCCGAATCAACAGACATTTTAAAATGAAATTATACACTCGTGAGCGTTTGATAAAGTATACACCAGATTAATGTATACGGTGACGTCACAAACAAAATATTATGCAGCCGGTATAGCATAGCGGGAATTTTGAAAATCAACATTATACTGTGTAGAGAATAAAGGTTTTTTTTCTTTTATGCCAGCACGAAAACATACCCATTTTTTGTCCTCTCTATTTTTACATGTACATTAACTTCAATCTAGTCATGGTAGGACTTTTGGGAAATATTCGTGTTTCAACAAGTTTTTCCCTTTCAGACATTACTCTTTAATGACGTGTTTGGCGAGCCTGATGGGACCCACAGCATCGACTGCATCTTCAAACTGTCCAACACGTGCTTTGAGTTGTGGAAAGGTTGCGTATACAAGCTGCTGACGTTTTATTGTGGTTGCTGCATAGCTATCGAGTGGGGTTGCGAATTTGCCTACATCGCATTCGCCCATATTTGGTTCATAACACCTTGCTTTAAATGTTGCGAAATCAACTGTGGAGTTTGCCAACGTATCTATACCACGTGCATCAATTGCTTCTGCACTCCGTGCTACGAGTCTTTTGGCGGAATATTCCATCATTTTAAGAGATGAAAGAAATATGTTTTGTACGTCCAGTATACAGAAATATCATTTATAAAGATGTGTAACATTGAATATGTTAAATATAATATGACGTTAACATACAGTTGTATTTGTCTACGTGAAGTGAAATCTTTATAATTTAGAGTATCTATTAAAATTCTTACAACAGTACAGAAAAATGTTTGGTTTTTTTTTAAATACATTACTCGTGACATTATGTCGTTTTATTTTTATCGTCATCATTATCACATGTTTGCTATTATTATTACAAATGTACTATGTGCAATTTCACTATTATTATCATTTTCCTTTTTGATTTCATTTATTTACATCCTCAGGATTTTTCTCCTATGTGACTCGACGCCAATCTGGCAAAAATGAAGTATTTCATCTTTTAAATTGCACTATGGTATGATATCAAAATGTTTATGTTCACCATTGGTGGATATGCCACGCGCTTTTAAAACTAATTATTGGTATCAAGATTATACTTTCCTAAGGGATTTATGCATTGTCTACTAAAATAAAATCTTGCATACAAATTTGAGTAATATTCGGTGAACATTCGTACAACGTTAGTACTGGTAATTGCGTTTTGGTCATGGACAACTGCATCTTGGTAAGAATTGATTTTGGAAGTACATGTACTCATGGCTATGTTCAGTCATGTAAAATTACTTAGATGAAATACAGAAGTTATCAAATACGTAAAAACATGTTCTGCGTATGATCTTGTTTTTTTTTTTTAATTCGAGGGTTCTTATAAATACATTGTTGCCTCAACATTCTCATTTTAAAGTGAGAATTTCACAGTCTATCGTCGTTACAACGATCTAGTTTGCCAATACAACTTGGCGCTGGGTCTGATGCTGTTTGACCTGTTTTATAGCAACTGTGAAGCCGTTCATCGCATACTGAATTTGACCACGGATTACTCCTTTTCCCAGATCAAGAAACAGGGCTCACGGCAAGCTTGACCGGTCAACAGGAGGCGCTTATCATCCTAAACATATTCCAGTCCTAAATATTTGATCCAACTCCTACTGCGTGCAGGGGTCTGTGTTTACCCTACTCTCTAATTTCTGCATTCTTAATAGGTGTTATGAGATTAATTACTGGTCGTTATTATCACTTTAACGGTCATCTTTATACGGGCTCCGTGCTCTGTGTCAAGGTACATGCACGCGTTATTAAGATATGCTATAATCACTAGTGAACGACCGAGAGTTCTTGGCATAGGGCACCCCCCCCCCTCCTACCATAAATAAATTCTAAGTTGATAGCATCTTAATTCTCGAGATCGTAAAACTCCAACTATTCAATCAAATATTCAACCAATCAGTTGTCATAAAATATGGATGTAATGTTGAATTGCTCGTGTCTTAGATTTACGTATTTGGGAACTGCAATCGAGTAAGCAAGGCCCTTTTACCTGCTATAGGATCAATATCATTATACGTCTATTGGTAAATATGGATTTTGTGAATGAAGAAATGGAAAGAAATTCCCTTGATCTGTAGCAGGTAACCAGTTTTTAGTTCTTTTGGTGAGACTTCCTGGACATAGTTTATATAACTAACAATAGCAATCTGAGAATTCTGACTTCCGCCATGCTAACATTAAAGTGTTCTGGATCCAGGATCGGATCGGTGCCAAATTTTAATGGGAATGTTCTTAGACCAAGATACATCTGTGTACTAATTTTCAAAGCGGTCTGACCATGGTTAAATGCATGCCGTTGCTAACAGACAGAATCCAGATGAATGAATGAATAAATAAATATATGCCTCCGATTTTATAAACTTCGTGGCGGAGATAATAAGATAAAACGCGACGCTACACACAGGAAGAGACCAGCCACTAACGAAAGTTCCTTCATTAAAAACTGTGGAAAAACCAGGGAAATCAGCTTGGTGTAAAAATGCATTGACGGCTACTATTGATTCAATTTCACATGCCCATATTTATAAATACTCGCATATTGCAACATTAAAAATTAT
>CAJDSM010002072.1:0-16240 GCA_903981925.1 Ostrea lurida
TGTAAAACAGTAGTGAAAATATGTGTAATGAGCCAAGATCACAGAAAACACGCACCCATTTGTAATTTTTGTCATTTATTCTTCAAAATCAATCTATGCTCTGTTACAGAACCTGCGTTTGTTATTTTGTCCGCCATCTTGAACTATACCACTAGTACGTGGGAGAATAGTTAACAATAGCCGAATAGACTCGTTTACTTCCGGCAAACTAAAGCACGTTCGGGTGAACTATAGTTTTACTTTAGTGACTATAGTTGGCACCCGAACTCCACCTATGACAGCTGCCCGGAAGTAGTAAATCGAAAGTGAAAGTAAACGAGACTTACAGACCCTATAGACAGCGCATAATGTTTAATTACTGCCTAGCAGAGTTAGAGTCTTTATAATATACATAAATAATATACTCATCGAATTTTGTATACTAGGAACAAAATGACGCCAATATCGTGGGGTTTTTTTTATTCTTGAAGAAATTACTCATATTTTTCGGCTAATTCAGGTATCACAGAATATTGGAAGGTAAAACTCGCGCATTGATACTAAAGTTTTACCGTCCAAAATTTCGGTGATACCTGAATCAGCCGAAAAATATAAGAGTCGTTTCTTATCATTTAATTTCATATTACACGAACAAAATAATGTTCAATCAGACTTTATATTAATTGTTGGATTATTTCTTGACCTATGACCTCATATAACCTAGATACTGTAAATCGATAGCGCAAGAATGTGCAGTCCAATAATGACGTGAAACACATGTATCTAAGAAATAGAAAATAATTACTAGTATGTCATGGGACACAATTATTCGCCACTCAGCGCTGTATTTGAGATTAACAGCCGATAATTCGGCCCCTCGCCATAAATGGACGAAAGAGTTTCCATTTTTATTTTTACAACAGTGTACTTAATTGATGATATGTACACATATTTTGTCGTCTGTGTTGACTAAACAATGTAAACATGCAGACAATTCGAACAAAGTGAACAGAAATCATTAAAAGCTTTAGAAATACCGAGATCTACATGTACCATGGAAATTCTGATATAACAGAGAGGACGTATTTATTCACACAGTGATAAAAATCGGGGACATCAAGGCCTCGACAGCAAATGAAATGTACTACCCCCGACTTATGTGTCGATGTGCTGTGCTTTTGTTTTGGGTTTTTTTCCCCACGGCATGGATGCATTACCTGAGATCCAATGTAACATTAATGTTAGAAAGTGTTTACAAAAATCTGGACGGTTATTTCATGGAATTTTCCAAAGAACAACCACATTTTCATGAATAGACGATGGTGCTCAGGGACTGTCCTTTACTCATGGAACGAAAATCAATAAACATTTCATTACTACTAACAAATTAATAATTCAATTTAGCAAAATGGCCAGCACAATCACCGGATTTAAATATAAAACGATTTAAAGAGGTTCTAGGGTGAGGTTTAAAGTGATGTCAATTTTTTGGGAAGTGTATTTTTGATTTCTACAGTGAAAGAGATATCGGGAATTTAAAAGAAAAATTTGGGTATCCATGCTTGTTTTCGAGCTACAGTGTTTTAAAACATGACCATTTTGCACGTTTAAAATTCACTCCAAGATTTATTCATTTAGACCTCCATTCGTCTGTTGTGTAAAAAGAACATAAAAGGAATACAAAATCAATCATTGCATGAAATAGATACATAAGAATGTCTTCTTACAAAACAGATATAAAAAAAAAGAGAAAGATTTAATACTTGTAATGGAAATAAATAATGACCTTTTTGCACTTGATTATGGAACTCATGATATCGAATTTCAGAGTTTAAAAAATACATTTTAGAAGTGATGTCTAATTTCTTAAATTCACGTAATATTCAGAATCCTTGTCTCAAAATTTAAAATGGAACTTTGAAAAGTATAGGATTTCGGTCAAATCTTTAAAATAATCTGCCAAAATACGGATTTTTTGCACGAAATTTCGGAGTAAATCTTTAAAGAATATGTATTCTGTTTGGAAAATACCTCAACAAAATTGATAAATAACAATATTTGAACTAGTTCCAAGTCCTCATCTACTTGTATAATTAATTTTAAACTGTAAAATACGAATAGGGGTATACATATAGAGGTTATACCGGATGAAATAGAAACTCTAAAATCATGCTTTTTCATTAATCAATCCTTCCGCCACAAAAATAGTCCCTACCAACACCCTTTCAAAATCTGAATTGACACAAAATTTTTCAACTGGACAGGTTCCGTTGTAAATGATGTAATGTGTTTTTGCACCAATGGGGTCAGTAATCGAACCAGTAAAATACTGTAGTGATATGCGTCCTGCGCAGTAAAATTGTTCTCAAAAGCTCAGCCTACAACATCCTTAAATATAAAACATCTGGTTACACTAAAACTCGTGTCTATTTCATAAACTCCCAACATGATCTTGTGACGGAAATTGGACAGCTTGGGAAATTTACACGACACCATAGACCTTTTTAATTTAATACAATTAAGGGCGACTAAAGGAGGTATAATCAGAATGAAAGGAAATTTACTAAATATTGAGGTAAGATTTTAATTTTATCCACAGCAAGTAGCTTTCAAACTTCACCAAGTGGCCGTATATACATGTATGTATGTACAGTGTTTCGTGGTAGCCATTTTAAAAGTGATGAATAAAGTAGTTCCGGCTTTACGAAGGTTTCATCAGAAAATCATTTGAATTTTTAAAAGGTGTTTTAACCAATAAGAATCGGCGCCAAGTAATCACTTTAAATAAAATTAAATGATTATCATATACCTGCGAGATCATGGTTTATTTTCCCTAATGTGATGTACATCCCTTCCAGCTGACTTAATACAGGACCGTAACCCTGGGGGGGGGGGGGTGCACTGGGTGCATGTGCACCCCTCATTTTAAAATGCAAATGCTAAAATCTTTAAACTTCCGGGGCTTCGTCCCCTGGACTCCCTACCAGGGCACATCCTGGACTCGCTAAGAGCCTAAAGCGATCCTCAGGCCCAATGAAAATACTTAAACCTCTCAGCTTCCGGGGGCCTCGCCCCCTCGACCCCCTACCAGGGCCTGTCCTGGACCCGCTTGTGGCCTCCAGTCCCAATCAAAATGCTAAGATCTCTCAGCTTTTGTGGGTTAATTCCGTACCCTGAACCCCATACCAGGGCTAACCCTGGACCAACTGGGGGCCTAAAACGGCCCCCAGACCCCTTGCCTTAAGTGAAGTTAGTCTTGTGCACCCCCAATGGAAATTACTGGTTGTGACGGCCCTGTAATATAGATCTTTTATCTTTTATACACTAGATCTAGGAATTTGCGCAGCTCCAAAGTGTTCTATATGGTAATGATTGAGGATTTTCAATACGACATGGAATACATTACTTTGGAGATACATTGTAGTTCCTATATCGGTCATTACGGAATTATTTTTAAACACGCCTACATAATATTGAAATGGAAGCGTTACGCTGTTGAGTGTTTTAAAATTGTATAAACACTAGCCAACGACCCCAACACAACTATTTTCTAGAGGGTGGCAGACATGCTACTCGTGTGAACTGTCAGTGTATCCATGGTACCTAATGCACCTGAACGTCTACGAAATTCATCTGCGAACCGCTTTTAGCATTTTTATTTTTTTTTAAAAAAGGGGGGGGTGTATGCACCTCTCCCCCACCCCACACGCCTGGTTACAGCTTTGTTGTAAGCCTCATTTCAGATGTATTCATTATATATATCGATTTTGTTAGATTTTAAAACTATACAGGCATTTTGCCCTATTTTCTTTGGAAAATAGGCTCTGTGCACAGGAGTCTGAAGTTTTTTCAATAATAGAGCTAAATAAAAAAAATATTACGTACACCACCTACTAAAAAACACTGTGTTTTTTGTGTTTTTTTTGGGTTTTTTTGGTAGGTGGTGTAATATTTTTTTTATTTACCTCTATTATAATATTGAAAAACTTCAGACTCAGGAGGGACTGTGGTTTATGAAACAAGCGCCTGTGAAAGTCCCCTTGAATCTGCCCATGTGTATCTGATCACAGGGACTTGTCATGAAACATCACCCCTCTCTATAAAAAGTATTTTAATATAGAGAGGTAATCGAATTCAGTGGCGGATCCAGGATTTGTCGGAAGGGGGAGGGCGGCCCTTTGGAAAAGTGGGCCTCTTATACGTCGCTGGCTGAGAGTCTAGAATGAACCCAAGTGGGGGCCCAGGGAGCGAAGCCCCCGGAAGCTCTAGGGTTTAAGCACAGGCGCTTGTTTAATAAACTGCAAAGTATACTATATAATACACAGGCGCTTGTTTCATAAACTTGCAAATTACTATATAATAACATTATATAGTATACTTTGCATTTATGAAACAAGCGCCTGTGGCCGGTTTAAGGGCTTTTCAAGTCATTTTTAGGGGTTTATTTAGCTATAATTCTTACAAATGATAATTTTGGTCACCAAAATGGGGGGACGGGCCCACCGTGGCGGGCCACCTGGGCCCCCCTCCCTCTAAATCCGCCACTGTTTTCTAGAATGCAAATGTTTCGTGACAAGCCATACTTATCTATTCGGGGGTAAATTCTCCACTTTAAATGGTTCTAGATTTAGAGCGTAAGATTGATTTCCAGTTTAGGGAAGTGTATAAAATTCTGTTCGTGACATACGTGACAACTTATACTTAAATCTATAGGCCTAGTTACTGTTTTTGCATGACCATTGCTCCGTCAGACTTCAGCTTCGCAGTACCTTTTCCCAAATTCCTAAAGGCCGAGGTTTTCGACCGGTCATTTGACCTCAGGTAAGCAACGTCGGGGTGAAGCTAATTTTACGCAGATGTGAAGCCCCTGGTGGCTTACTTGCACTTGCGTATTACCTGTGTTAGACTACTAGATTTGTAACTTCAAGGTAGTCATTTTTTGTGCAGGTTAATCGAAATATAATGAAGTGAATCAAACATATCAAAGCACGATATATTTACTTTGTATAAAATGAGGAAGTTAGCCTTTAAAAAATTCGGCAGAGTTTATCGTGAAAGTTGGCAGAGAAATTTGACATGGAATCGGATGAAAAGTAGAGGATATGATAAACAATATCTTGAAAATAGAATAAAATTAGATTCACTTTATTTCGTCAAAAATTGCAGTTTTATTAGAAAGCAATTTGAAAAAAAATAATTTAAAACCCCTGCTGGAATCGAACCCGCAATCTACAGTTTAGTAGGCAACGCACTAACTTACTGAGTTACTCTGATATTTGATATTTTCATCCATGTTTCAGATGGAAGTCAGTCTTTATGATGATGTAACGATCTACCTTAAATGTCAGTCATATTCTAGCTTTCAATTAATCTCAGTAAGATTGGTAGAAGCTAAATATTTGGACTGGACCAGTCCAAATATTTAGCTTCTACCAATCTCACTGAGATTAGCTTTCAATCTGAAGTTTAATTTTTCTTGGTTGGTTTACAGACCAGGTAAATTTGAAGGCGGTGCTTATTTCCTCAGCGGAACTGATTGCAGTATATAGTTGAGGCATTATACCCAGATAGCAAGATGATATAGGGCCTTAGTTGGGCCAACCGTACTCTTTATGTAAGGCCATTCTTTGGAATGCGGGATGTTTCGACCTAGAGACATTTCGACCCAAGTAATTTTGACCTCAAAGACGTTTCAACCCAAGAAGTTTTGACCCTATATACATTTCCCCTATTTTTTAATTGATGACTGGGATGTTTCAACCAAAAACACGTTTCGTCCTGGGAGGTTTCGACCCACATTGTTCTCTCTCTCTCTCTCTCTCTCTCTCTCTCTCTCTCTCTCTCTCTCTCTCTCTCTCTAACACATCCAAATACATATATGGGGCGCTCTGGACAACCTACATTACACCCAAAGAGTTCGAAGATTCGAGAAGTCTGGTAAGATAGAACATGTATATTGGGAACATTTTGGGTTATCAACGCATGAAAATAACAAAATTAAATCCCAATGAAAACTCATGATACATGTATTACAGTATATTGTGTATGCTGCTGATGACCATCCTCGGACTTGCTGGTTGAAGTCTTGTCAGGGACAAAATGAATCTGGGTTGTGTGCCATCGAGAGCTTATGCACTTTGGAAGTCGGCTTGGGTAGCTCAGGGTTCCTGGGTTCAATAATATCCTGGACCAGCCATAAATTTTCTCCTTTCTTGTGTTATGTGCATGTGTACATGATATTGAATAAGTCTCTCAAATTGTGAAGCTTTGAATATGTTGTGTAATATAGCATCAAAAATCTAAAGATTTATCTAAATTGTATGGTGTCTGATTTTTTCTATTCCTATAGAAAGTATATCCTAAGTGGGATAAAAGTACTGATGTACTAACAAATTAGTCATGGCCTGCTGTCATGTCATACATCTCTATTATTTGGAACTGGCATTGTAATTCAGAACTGACCTGTAAACTTGGCTATGGAAAATGCAAAAACCAATAATATTTACAACCATTCTGAGATACTTTGATTTATTTTTCTTAAGAGTAACTTGTGATTGCACAAAAAGATCGAAACTAAATTATCTTTGTGGATAATTCTGCCAGCAATCATTAATAAAAATGTGACTTGGAATTGAGCCAAAGACTGTATACTTTCAGTTTGCTATGCTCTTGATTCTTGAGGACCCTCTATACACTTACGAAATTTTTTTTTTAGACACTGAGAAAATTAAATCACATTAAGGTGTTAATATTATGTTTATCTAGGTAGATTTTAATATATGGTAGGGCCATTTACCCCCAGGAAAAATGTTCAAAGATAATGAAGTATTGCTGAAAAGAAATCACCATTGCTCACTTGAATGAAAACAAAACATGCAAATAAAGAGTTCAGTTAACTTATCTTTACCTACTGACATGTTACAAATGCTTGAACTGATTAAGAATTTGGTAATACCCACAGTATTACTGTATATTTCAATTTAGATCTAAGGGCAGATAACTCTAATTATTTAAAATCACTGATGGAAGTGAGTTTGCAACTCTGTAATATTATTGCTTACATACATGTATGTACAATTACAAAAAGACAAAGACCAGACAGAATGCGATCAGAAAAGCTCTGTTGAGCTTTCAGTTCAGGTGAGGTTAAAAAAACCCATATCTACACTGAGCAAATATTCAGTCTTTAAATACACTGAAAATGAACCAGAGTTTCAATCAATCTAAATTTGGCATTTTGACAATGCAATTTTTGTAATGTTGAATGTTATATGCTTGAAACCCATCCATGCATTTTTAAACATTTTCGACTTCTTCTCCTGAACCACAGGGCTAATTTTGCTGCAGAACTGTTACAGCTCTCTGAGAAATCTGCTCTGCCCCAATATTTTCTCAGAGACCTACAGTTCTACAGTAAGGCTATAATTTCAGCCAAGTTTGCCACATAGCATTCTCAGGTAACAAGGATTAAGATATGTTAAAATGTAGGCCGGGTGACATCCCTTTTTAAGGACCCTCTATACACTAATGAATTTTTTTTTTATATACACTGAGTAAATTAAATCACATCAAGGTGTCAATATTAAGTTTATGTAAGTAGTTTTTGTGTTGCCTGCCTGCGTTAGCAGAGGCGACATATAGGGATCAGTTTAGTTGTCTTGCGTCGTCTGGCGTCATCCTGCGTCTGGCGTCGTCAGCGTCACGAAATTTTCTGTCACATTTTTCTCAGAAACCACATAAGCCAGCTTCCTGATATTTTTCACAGAGCATCAGTATGGACAACTGTATCGTGTAACGCAGTTTCCAATCTGCAGCATGTCCACTTCCTGTTTGACGCAACTTAGAATATATTTATAATAACATAGACAAATTTCTGTAACATTTTTCTCAGGAAGCCACCAGGCCAGCTTCCTGATATTTTGGCACAGGATCATTTATGGACCTATCCGTTAACGCCAGTTTTCAATTGCGAGTCATCCTTCCCTGTTTACCAACGTAATTTTTTGACTATGAAAACAAAATTTCTGTCCAAGTATATGACTGAGGGCTGAGACCTTTGATTAAATTATTGTCTTTATTTCAATAGAACTCCACAAATGGCCATCTCATAACAATATTATCTCACTTAAGTTCATCAATTTGAAATATGCATTGTTCATTCTGGATAAACTGAACGAACTGAATTCTGAAAAAAATATTATAATTATATACGCTTTTTGCCATGGATATACTTTAAATGATGAATAAGCAGGCGACACATGTCACCCTGGAAGACTTTCTTACTTATGATATGGTACAGGCCATACCCCCCCCCCCCCCCCCCCCCCCCGAAAAATTTTTCGAAGGAAGTTGATAGTATGATGAAAAGAATCATCTATTGCTCACTTGAATGAAACAAAACATGCAAATAAAAGATTTATTAACTTAATCTTACCTATCTGAACATGTTCAAAAGGTTTGACGGATTAAGAATTGGTTAATGACTCACAAATTACTGTAATTTATAATCCAAGCTTGGAACAATTAATTCTTGGATATGGATTCAAGTTTTTTTTTCAAATGAAGGACCATGCTCCTAAAGGGGAGAAGTCACGAGAAAGGCAAAAAAGAAGGTGGGGTCTTAAAAAATTTTCTCAACAAGAAGCAATTTAACCAAAAAATGTGAATTTACATGAAAGCTTTTCTCACATAGTGTACTTAATTCAAGTTGTTATGTCTCCCCCTCCCCACTTTGGTCGGGGAGACATATTGTTTTAATTGGCCCGTCCGTCTGTCCGTCACAAAGATTGTCAGTGCAACTCCTCTGAAAACACGATCGATCATTAAGAAAGTTTATATGTGAGCAAGGACAATCATATATATAGTTGTGCATATTACCAGGAATTTTGATCCTCATATTTTTGTGGTTATGCCATCTGAACTTAAAATTGCCCTCAAATCCTATGAATAACCTTGTCAGCGCAACCCTCTGAAACTACTGATCGATTTTAAGAACTATTTATGTATGAAACATCATATCTTAATCTAGATTGTGATTTACGCAGAAATTTCTGATCCTCAATATATGTCTCTCCCCCCCCCCCCCCCCCCCCACTGTGGTGGGGATACCATATTATGTTTGGCTGCGCTGGTCACAGTCGTCTGTCTGTCCGTCACACAGTTGTCAGCACAACTCCTCTGAAACTACTGATCAAATTTAAGAAACTTGATATGTAGCAAGGACATATATATGTAGTTGTGCATTTACCAGGAAATTGAATATCCTCTAATTTTGTGGGAATTATGCCTGTTTGAACTTGAAATTCTGCTCATGAAACTCTCGGAATAACCTATCAGCCGCACTCCTCTGAAACTAGCTTATCGAATTAAAGAAACTTGATATGTAGCAAGGAAAACATATGTAGTTGATTACCAGGAAATTTTGATATCCTAATTTTTGTGGGAATTATGCCCGTTTGAACTTAGAAATTTGTCTGAAATCCTCATGAATAACCTTGTCAGCGCAACTCCTCTGAAACTACTGGTCCGAATTTAAAGAAACTTGATATGTAGCAAGGACATCATAATTATGTAGTTGTGCATATTACCAGGAAATTTGGATCCTCTAATTTTTGAGGGAATTATGCCTGTTTAAACTTATAAATTTATCCTGAAATCCTCATGAATAACCTTGTCAGCGCAATTTGGATCCTCTAATTTTTGTGGGAATTATGCCCGTTTGAACTTAGAAATGTGCCAAAAATTCTCAACACAATTCTTTTATTTAGATTACTCAACTGTTGATGAAAGTCTTAAATATTCTAGGCCAATGTATGTAGATGTGCTGAGATGTTTTTATTTTCAGATTGAACATAAGGGGGTAATTCAACAAATATGAAGAGTCATAAGGTCTTCAGAAATTTGAAGGGGATAATGGGTCTACAGATTAGTGTCAAGGTCAAGTTGCTAAAGTTACCTGTGACTCCAGTGACCTTGACATCGGACCTTGGAATAGAAAATTGGTATTACATCAGGACTGATAGAGATGTGGGGTCTCCAGAAATGATAAAAGAATGTTGGGATCTACAATTGGTATTAAGGTCCAAGTGACTTCAATGGCTGACCTTTGAACTTGAACAGATAAACTGGTAAAGCTTCAGAAACAGAATTGATAGATACATGAGATCATCAGAAATGATACTTTGAGCTCTGACCTTGGAAAAGAAAATTGGTCTGATAGAGACATGAGACCTTCAGGAATGATGAAAGGATGTTGGGATCTACAAATTGGCATCAAATCAAGTGACTCCTTTGACCTTGAACACAAAAAACTGTGAAAAACTTTAGAATCAGAATAGGTAAAAGCATGAGATCTTCAGAAATGATAAGAGGATAACAGGATCTTTAAATTTGTATCAAGATCAAGTGACTCCAGTGACCTTGACCTCTGACCTTGGAACAGAAAATTGGTATTACTTGAGAACTGGGTCTGATAGAATTATTAGATCTTCAAAAATGATGGAAGAATGATAACATCTACAAATTCATATCAAGGTCAAGTTACTGCAGTGACCTTGGCCCCTGACTTTAGAACATAAAAATAGGTAAAACATATGAACCAGGTAAGATTTGATAAATGTTGAAGGGTAATGGGATCTACAAATTAGTATTAAGGTCAAGTTAATCCAGTGACCTTGATATTTCACCTTGAACATTAAACTCAAATGCTTTTAAAACTGGTATTGATAGAGACATGAGGTCTTCAGAAATGATAAAGAATTTGTGACATATTAACTGGGATCCCCACTGACCTTGATCATAGAAAGTTGTATTACGAACGAGCCCGATTAAAGTGTCCGATATGATTTAGCTTATGTTTTGTGTTTGAGTTTCCTGTTAGAATATGACACATTCTGAGAGAGAGACAAAGGTTACCCACTACAGTTTATGTCAATAAGTCACTTTTAGAACATTCTATGTGAAACTAACTCATTGTTATTGTTTCACAATGAGGAACACTATTTGCATTTTAACATCAAGATTTGTTGCACTTCACTTTCAGCTAGTAATGGAACGTAGCACAACAAACGGACAAAAGAGTGGGAATATTAAGGTTTCCTGTTGAAATCTTTCCAGTATCTATAAAAATTATGACAGTGTGTGCAAGCATTTTGAAAAAAAGAGTTGTTTATGTAAAGGTGAAGTTAATGAGCAATGTATATGTGATCAATCTAGTAATTCATTGTTAAATCATATAAAATGTATAAAATCAAAAGTAGGACAAGCACGGACTTGTGGAAACAAAAGACATGGAACCAGGACCTAGGAGGATTCAATCTCCTGTTCAGTGGCAAGTCTTGTTTACTATAAATGCTCTAACCTTACATGTATGAATATCAGCATGTAAACAAAATGACATACAGTCATACATGTGATATCTCACCCTTTTGGGGTGAGACTCACCCTTTTTGAAGCAATCTCACGACCTACTGCGGGTAACAATATCTCACCCCAAAAAAAATGTTGTTAAAGGTGTAGTATGGCAATTAGTTTCCCTTTAATCATGAAAGTTGTATCAAAAAAGCCAAAAATGCCTGCAATGTCCAGAAGATACTCAAGAAGAATTTTACATTAGTAGAGAATATGCTATCAAATGAACACTTAACTGCTGAAACTTGATTGTGACACTTGATAATTGCTTTTATAATAAAAATGAAAATAAAGCTAGTATTTTAAGTCTTATTAGCCTTTATTACAGCAAATCATTGATATAAAAAAAATCTCACCCAAATCACCCCAACTCACCCTTAGCTCGGCAAATCTCACTCATAGTGCGTCGGAATTTATCACATGTATGTACAGTACAGCTCGGGTGGAACTTATTTGCCCACTGGCCACTGTGGACCATTTTTATAGAGTGGGCATTTAAATGTCCACTGAACACTGTGGGTTGTGTATAGAACCGTTTAACACACAGGTAAATGTCTACTCCAAATGCCCGCTGTGATTCCAAGTCATTGAAGTGGCTGGCCCACAGTGGTAAGTGGGCATTCAAAAATCCACCTGAGCTGTACTGTAAGTGATCAGAGTAACCCTTGGACCTCATTGTCTTTCACCACATATATTGTCTGTAACAGGAAAGGAGAAAATTTATGGCTGGGCTGGGAATCGGAATCAGGACTTGTGCATTACTTTCCAGGTGCTCTGACCACTGGGCTATCCAGACTGATATTCACGGTCCATATACTAGGCTATTCAGAATTGTATAAACCATATAATTATGTGTTTTATAGCTCACTTGGGCTTTATTTTATTTAGGTAACCTGAGTCGTGTCGTCAGGTGTCCATTAACAATTTTAACTTCTCCTTGAAAACTACATGACCAATCGTCACTATTATGAGTATGAAGCATCTCTAGGATAAGAGGAATGTACATTGTAAAATTGATGACCTTACCACCCCTAGGGCTTCCTGGGCGTGGCTAAATATGCAAAAAATAAAAACCAAACTGCCAAAGTTTCAAAAGTCTTCATATGGGAGAAAAACTAAATGCATGGTTATAATGTCTATGAAGCCCTCTATTAAAATTGTGAAATTCAAGGCCCCTAAGTGAGGGTTTCAGACCCAAGGGAGGGACCATTTAATATCGTCAAATAGTGAACATGTATTAAATTTTAGAAAATCTTCTCTACTTCCACAGTAATGGGAGATAAACTGAGTGTATGGTTATGATGTTCATAAATGCTTCTACCTTAATTGTGATGTTCATGGCCCCTGAGATGGGCTCTGGCCCTAGGGAGGGGTCATTATGGCCACATAGTGAAAATATTTTAAAATTTTAGAAAAAAATTCTCTACTCCCAAATATATTTGATAAAAACTATATACATGACAGTGATGTCCATGATGCCTTTCAAAATTTTCTAAGTACAAGGACTTTGGAATGAGTGCCTCAGCGGCTGTAGAAGTAGCATTAAGCAGGAGTAATACATTGTCATAAGGCTGACTTCCTTATGAAACATATAAACATAAGCAATACATGCATATTTCTTTTATATGGTAGTACAGTAAGTTGACATGGCCACTGCTGTCTATTATTTGCTAATTTAATTTTTTTCAGAGTTCTTTCTACTAAAACTGCCATTTTTATATGCCCTTTTATGACTGGATGTGTTATGGTATGGTGTGTCTGTCTGTTAGCACCTGACTTTGTCAGCTGATATTCCTTGGAGCACTTTAAAGTTAGACCACCGTGACCTTTGATTAGAATGAAATGGTCCATCACATTGACAACTTGACCATTCATACCCTTAATTGCCTATTGCACTTTCTTGCTTGACTGGTAATTTTCACGAGTACAGATGACACAAATGAGCGTTTTTATACGAAAAGGCGAAGTTAACATTACAAACATTTCTTGTTTGTATACAGACTCCATGGCAAGACCATGTTATACCTTGCTGTTTGACCTTGTGACCTTGACTCGGAAGTTTGACATATTTTAAATTAAAAACTAACCAATTCAATATCTCCTGAATTATATTTAAGATAGGGTTTTCATATTTTGTATATGTATTTCTAATGTTAAGGTCTTTCATTTCATACCATGATCTATGACCTTGGTCTTATCCAGAAAAGCAAGGTCATATTGATGTTGAGGCATGTCCATGCTATATGAATTCATTTTCAGTTATGTTTTGATCTTTTTGGGCTAGGTTTGGGCGACAATGTTTGATCAAAAGGAATAAAGATTGATTCAAGATATATTGCTCGTAGGTTGAATGATTTTGCTCTGTGCACACGTACCTATTTATGATTATTAAACATCTGACTGGCGGATCATGTGCTGTGGTGGTGCACTTTCAAAATAATATTATCCATATTCCCTACTTTCATGTAAGAATTTTAGTATTCAATTCAATGCTATAACGGATTTAGGTTCATTCCATGCATTTGAAAGGCAGAGTCCTTGTTGAAGTTCAAGTTTTATTCATTTTTTTTTCAAGAATGTCAGCTGGTAATCTTCCAATCGATAAGGTGAACAAGATGACTTATGAAGAATTCATCGAGTACTTTGGCAATGTTGTTGAACACTGCAGCTTGTGTGCTGCGGCAGTATGGAGAGAACGCCCCTTTCGGGACGCACAATGCCTGGCCGCCTGCTTTGGCGATTTTATAGATCGGCTTCCAACAAGTGGTCAGTTTATTGCTACTCATTCTGTATAGCAAACAGAAGTATATTCATCAATGCCTTAACGATTTATGATATTAAAAAAAATTGTAAAGGAAGTGTGAAACATTCCTTTTATGCATAGAAAAATTAATTGTAGAAGTTGCTAGGGCTTCCTATCCACTTACACGTACATTTACACCAGTACCCAAATTCACAAAGCTATCATAGGATTTTCTTAGGAATATAATTATCATAAGTTCATCTTAAAATTCAAGTTTTATAAATGCTGTTTTGCGTCTCGAATATACATGTATCTATATAACAAGTGTAACATATTTATCCTGTACGGCTGTACTTGTCAATTCAGGGTTTGGGGGATGACTTTGATATATATATAATATATAAAATTTTCCTCTAAAAATGATTAGCCAAATGATTTAAAACGAAGGCCTGCAAATATATACCAAAAAGTATGGCCTAACTCTCTAGGTTGATAATCACCATAATTTGAATTAGGGAATCACATAAAATCTATGATTGGGTGATTGGCAGTGGTTAGTACTGGTTAGCCTTATACTGTTCAACCTCGGACTACCTCTTATACTGCAGCCTTATTCAGGAACACACTAAAGTGATAGCCTTCCACGATGTGTACACTGCAAGCCTTTTCAGGCAGACACACTGCACACAACAGCTTGGTCGCCAGAGGTCAGGAAGACGGATTACTCTGCTTGTTGCTAACCTCTATCACTGGTTAGCCTCTGAGTGCACACCCATCCAACACACGACTACTGCGTTAAATTGCAAAACTATAAGACCTTACTGGACCGTAAGGAATCCCCACTTTTGTAAGCTGACTTTCTTAATGTCTCTCTCACCACGCCATGATTAATACTTCAAACACGTCTTCTTCTATTGGCATCTGACACGGAATGAAATACTGGCTTCTGAGCGCGGCTTTAATACCCGGCGAGCTTTTATACCCTTTTATCACGTGATCCTGACACAGATGTTTACATCTGAAATAATATTCTGAACCCAAATGGTTGCATTATAAATTTCCGGAATATTACACTACCCACGCCTCCGATGACATGCGTCCCGCATGTACAGAATAAAAAAAAAATCAACAAATGATTTTGTAAGTTAAAATCATAGACAAGTAATTAAGTGATTGGCAAAGAAATATACTATGTTTGTTTTTGTTTTTAGCCATTTCGAAAACAAAGAGATAAAAGTAAGTCTGGAGAAACTTCCAATTACAAAAAATGCATACCACCAAACAATTTAGAATTCTGTATCATAGTCATGCAACCAACTTGGTGGTTTACGATCTCTATTTGGGCGATGAGTTGCTGGTAGTTCTTCATTAATGTACGAATTCATGTCACCATCCATAGGATCAGAGTCCTCAGGGGTTTCAAATGTTGCTTAATGTTCATTTTCCTGACAAACTTGTGATGGTTTTTTAATAGTCTTGGTAAATGGATTGTGCTTGATTGGACATTGGACAAATGACAAAAGTAACAGATTCTTTTACCCACTTTGTATGGACGTCAATACAGTGTAAATTGGGTGATGGCCTGCTTTTTCCTTGGAAGTAAAGTAAATCTTTCCATTAAAATGATTGCGATTCATTCCGATGTGGTATGTTTTTTGCTGAATGGAATGTCATTCTTGTTCTCCTAAACTTGTTGAGCATTTTTGTAAAGCCGTTCTTGTATTCATGCCATATTATTGTTTAGGGAATTTGATGGATGGGGATCCAGTGGTTGTGACCATTCGCAAGAATTACATTTCGGTGTCTTCTGTAGTTTCATGACGATTCTTATTATGCCATCCATACGAGAAGGGAAGCTGACTCACTAGTAAGATGTGGTGGTTATTATAACATGAGCATTGTTGTTAATGTTCTGTTGAACTGCTCTACCATTCCGTCGGACTGAGGGTGGTATGGGTTTTTTGTATGTCCAACAGACGGAACATTTCCTGGAATAGATTGCTTTCGTATTGCGGTCCTTGGTCTGAATGTATTACAGCTGGCACTCCAAACCTGGAAACAACTTCTTCCACAATTTTCGTTGCCACTGTTTCTGCCTCCATGTTTGGT